>JARFOC010001332.1:53646-66661 GCA_031763485.1 Osmoderma eremita
ATTTGTATGATTCCAGCTATTTTTGTTACAAAAGTGGAAACTATCATTTGTTAAAGGATTATATATTTTACTTAAAACTTAATAAATTGTATAATACCCCAATTCCTAAATAAATGTTCGAAATAAAATTTACGTTAATGTTCAGCAATAATAAATAAAATTATGAGGTTTTTCACTGATTCTTAAATAGAACAATAGTTTTATTTTTATTTTACTGTTTTCCTGAAAATATGTATTTTAACTGTCAGAAACACAAATAATGGAACCGGAAGTAATAATGTACATCTGATTCGATTGGCAACCGTGTATCGAACTCTCATAAGCTCTGCATTCGGAGGTTGAAACGATCTATAGTTATAACCAACACAATGAAGTTACCGTTGCAATCTTTTGAATTGGGCATCTGATTTAGGTAGTAATAGGCGTAAAATTTTATCTTAGAAATTTTATTTTACCCGTGAGAATTATGCTAAATTAGTCTTGGAATATCTGACCGTTATATTACACATTTTCCACATCGGATGATCTCTTGGGAATGCAAATATTTTATTTACCAATTCTAACTGGGTACATGGCGGCTTTTTCGAACGTTTATTAAATTTATTAAATAAATAAACTTTCTACCATACCATATAAAGAGATATAATTTTTTATGTTATACTAAATAGTTATACCATTGTCAACAAATTAACATTATTCAACATAACAGTTTATTATATGTGAATACATATTTAATATTTATTTGAACATCGTGAGAAATACATACAATCGCTTTAGTTAAACATATTATTATTAATAATAAACCATTCAACATTTACGTTATTTCAATGGCTATTAATATAAACTAGGGATATATTTACATTTGATATATCAATCTTAAAGCAAGAATCACAAGTTGCGCTAATCATAACAAAATAATTTGCAATCTTTTTCCTAATACATATATAATTACCAAGGATTGCCAATTTAAAATTAGAAAGTTATACATTACGGCGGATTAATCGGTAGAAAGTTTCCAGACGTTTATGATTGAAAAATCGCAGAGATATGTAAAGATATAACACGTCACACATAAAAACACAATGTTTATAACCTTGACAACTATCTACATACATATTTTAAAGGAGGTTATTGTTCGGTTATTAAGTGAATATTTGAATTTCCAGGCGGCTAGAAGTGAGTTAACCGAAATAACCTCGTTTGGCGCTAACCGATTTTGCGATTTTTTGTGATGATGTCATTCGCACCTTACCTCCGATGGATAATAAACGACCCGTAGAGTGCTCCGATGATTTGTCATCAGATTCAACATCTTTAAATTGAAAGGAGACATAATAATGATTCTCCTTCCTTTAATGAAAATTCTAATAATAAGTAATAATGTATTTAAATCCATTAAATAATAGAATCCATTAGAAGGACACTAGATCTAACAAATCGAGTGATAGACGAATTACAGGACAAAACATGCAATATGTTAAAAAATATAGTAATATATTTTCTTATTCTACAGTGTGTATATAAATGATTGAAAACCGTTTGAATTTAGCGCGCTAATTTTTATCTCGGAACATATAGTTTAGAGCGAGTAGTGGTCTGATAATATAAAACAAAATAAAAACATGGAAACATTAGAAAAAAAAGTTAATAATTATACCAAAGATATGAAAAAAATTCCAAAAATTTAGAAATCATAAAAATATTGATAAACATGAAAACATAAATAATTATTTCTTTTTTACTTTTTTGATATTTTTCTTAATTTATTTAAAATCTTTATTTTGCTAGTTCTTTATTTATATTGTTTTGTTATTTTTATAATCATCTATTTTTTATTTATTTTTAATAAAAAAATTACAAAAAAAAATAAATATAAAACCAGTAAAAAATATAAATATAACAAAATTTTTGAAATATTTGAAAAACAAAAATAAAAAAATAGATAATTATTTTTTATTGTTTTTGATCATTTTTTATATTTTTCAGTTATTTCTTTGGAAGAAATTTTGATTTTTTAAATATATATTTTAAATAGCAGATAGGTGTATGGTTAGCAATATCAAGGAAAAAATCATAAATAATAAAATGAAATATTGGCCCTATTTTTTTGACATAAAATATAATACCCCCTTGGAAAATTGAGATTTCCATCAACCAAAAGGGGCAATTTATCCTAATGTATTTGGCCTGAAATTTATTCATGTTTAATATTTAAAAAAAAGTTAATGATTATAAAAATTAACAAAAATATAAAACAAAATACCAAAAATATGGAAAAAAATCCAAAAATATAAAAATTATAAAAAATTTGATAAACATCGAAACATTAAAAAATAATTATCTATTTTTTACTTTTTTGATAATTTTCTTAATTTATTTAAAATCTTTATTTTGGTATATATTTTGCTAGTTCTTTATTTATATTGTTTTGTTATTTTTATAATCATCTATTTGTTATTTATTTTTAATAAAAAATAAACAAAAAAGTTAAATAGAAGATACCAAAAGTAAAAATGATAAAAAATCCATACAAATATAAAACCAGTAAACATATAAATATAACAAAATTTTTGAAAATAAATGAAAAACATTAAAAATAGATAATAATTTTTGACATATTTTGAAAAAATATATTTTTTATAATTGTTTTTTAGTTTTATCATTTTGAATTATTTTTTAGTTATTTTCTAGCGTTTTTTTTTAATATTTTGTTTTTTTTGAAAAAAAAAAGATTTTTTATATATTTTTTTTTATAGCAGATAGGTGTATGGTTTGCAATATCAAGAAAAAAATCATAAATAATAAAAAGAAACATTGGCCCTATTTTTTTGACATATAATAAAATGGAAATTTGAGATTTCCGTCAATCAAAAGGTGCAGTTTATCCTAATGTATTTTGACCTGAAATTTATTCATGCTTAATATTTAAAAAAAAGTTAATACTCATAAAAATTAACAAAAACATTAAACAAAATACCAAAAATATGAAAAAAAATCCAAAAATATAGAAATTATAAAAAATTTTGATAAACATGAAAACATTAAAAAATTGTGATTTGTTTTTTGTTTTTTTGATATTTTTCTTAATTTATTTAAAATCTTTATTTTGGTATACATTTTGCTAGTTCTTTATTTATATTGTTTTGTTATTTTTATAATCATCTATTTTTTATTTATTTTTAATAAAGAAAACAAAAAAAATGAATTAGAAAATACCATAAAGTAAAAAGATAAAATCGAAACAAATATAAAACCAGTAAAAATATAAATATAACAACATTTTTGAAAATAAATGATAAATTAAAAAATAAAAAATAAATAGAATTTGTCATATTTAAAAAAAAATTGTTATTTTTTTAGCATTTTTAAAAAAAATTTTTTTTTTTGAAAAGAAGTATATTTTATATAGGAGATAGGTGTATGGTTAGCAATATCAAGAAAAAAACATAAATAATAAAATGAAACACAATTGCCCCAAAACGTAATACATTAGCTTAATATTCCTATATATATATATAGGAGTTTTTACAAATGTCAATGTACCAATTTTTATTTTTTCTTTTGATTTTTCCTGTATACCAGACTTGTTCATTAAAATTTACCATTAATTTTTTTTCTTGCAGATATACCCAGATCCCGAATCCGAGAAGGCAATAATGAGTTCGGTGGTGTATTGCATACATCACAAGGAGGGTTGCAAGTGGTCCGACGAATTGAGGAAACTGAAGGTCGGTATTTTATTTTTAAAAATTGCCTTTGAAACATCTCTAATTATTCCTAGAACATTTGCAGCTGTAATTGGCCATGACAAATCTACTTAAATCATGTCGTTTACGACTTTAATTAACGATAAGTGGGTCGTAA
Organism: Osmoderma eremita; assembly: GCA_031763485.1. Lineage (NCBI taxonomy): Eukaryota > Metazoa > Arthropoda > Insecta > Coleoptera > Scarabaeidae > Osmoderma > Osmoderma eremita. Next base: position 57,511 of record JARFOC010001332.1, read on the forward strand.
CTAGAAAAACGCAAAAATAATTGCGCACTTTTTACGGTTGCAGTTAAATATTGTATCATTTGTCAAGTCCTAAAATCACGTTGAAAGCCTAATATTAACAACTAACTTGCAATTAATACAATTTTACAAGTAGTTTTGTAACGCTTATGATGACAAAGTCGTAAGCAACAGAGCTAACTTAGTCAAAGCGATAAAACTGTAATCATATTATTATTACGTTACTATCGTTCAAAAGAAAGTTCCAATCGAGCATTAATAAATGCACACAATCAAAGGAAGTAACTCATTTCCTACGAGCTAAATCCATATCTGTTTCTGTAATAGTAGAACATCATTACGAAAGACAATAGATATGTAATATGTAGCAGGACAATCGAAGCCTGTCTTTCAAATGATAAAATATCTTTTTTTCTTATTATAACGTCTCTGTCGTGTTATTATAAATCGTTCCATTATAAATTCTTCCCTAACGAGGTCAATTATGCTTTTGAAATAATATATTTATTATTGAACTTTCTTAAGTTTATGTAATTCAATGTTTTAAAATCTAAACTGTCATATCTACAATTTTAAAATCATCTTATTCGTAATCGGGAAAATTGGAATCGACACACAACACCGCCACGATCAAATGAAGTCGAATTTTCAAGAATATGGCTTCAAATCTTCAAATTCCCAAATCCCATATCAAACGCTACGTTGGTCCAGTCTCATTACTTAATTTACACACCTCGTAATTCAAAGATATTTTAAGTGCATTCGACATAAAAACGTTTTCTTGACATTCCTAACGCGATTAGAGAAAATCAGAACCGCATAAAAATGCATTTTACCATTACATTCATGCGTTGCAATTTAATATATACATTTTATTGCATCCTTCAACGTGTACTAGAATTAACCAACCGCTTATTACGACGTTGCCAAACCCACTTACTACTCGAAGTATCCATCGAAACGGATGGATATTCCTTGGAGCATTGATAATTGTTGTGTTTATTGTCTTGCTGGCGTAACCTCTGTTGCGTGTTCACCGTAAATCTACAACACAGCCGTAATAATGTATGCATGTTACTAACGAACGTATCTTCTTATGTACTAATTGCGAGAAGTAAAAAGTAAAAAGTGTGTTAGAAATCGTTTTCTGGTGCAAGTTTTATACCTCGCAAAAGTAGAAATTTCATTATAAAGTTATCTTTAGTTTAAGAAGATAAAATACTTTTAACATATACAAAGCCAAATTACCATAGACAAATTAACATATACAAAGTGATTTTTTTTTTAATTACAGGCCCATTTGAATACGTGCAAACACGACGCCATACCTTGTACAAGCCACTGTGGGGCACAAATTCCCAGGGTGCTGATGGAAGATCATTTGAAGTACACTTGTCCGCAAAGAAGAGCCAGATGTGAATTTTGTAATAAAGAATTTACGGGGCACACATTGGAGGTAAGATTTTGACATATGTCAACTGTAAAACGTCAGTTTCACGCGTTTTTTTTTTTTAATGAAATAATTTCCTGTGAAACAGGTAACAAATATTTTTGTTGAATTAAAAAAAATATGTTTAAAATCCGATCAAACACTAATTCTAAAACAACTGTATACGCTATATCTTACAAGACAAAGTTATTTGATTATTCAAAATAAAAATATTTAGGAAAACTACATTCAAAACATATAAAGAACTTTAAAAGATAAACAAAGAAACTTCCAACTATATGACCTATCAAAGCACCCGCCTACATGATTTTTTTTCCCTTGTCGGCTGTGAAGAGCCAAACAAATACAAAAGAAAAAAGAAAACCCAGAACAGAGGGTCTCCGGTGAATCATCGCGTTGGCATCGGATTTCTCGGAAATTGAAACTACTACATGAAGCTATACGAGGAATATAACCTGTTTTGTACTCTTTAATTTGTCGCATATTGGCCATATCTAGTGCGTTTGTGATTTCAACATTTAGAATATTGGGGTTGTTTTATCGATTGATTTTTCCTAACCTAAAAATGTTACGGTAAAATATATTAATAAAAAAATGGTTTTTGTAGATGTTTAATCGGTTTAAAGATAAAATAATCATGTTATCGTATTTTATCTGACGCCTCTCAAAGTATGAACTGTCACCTGTCAAATAAGCCTAAAAGGAGGTAATTTTTTTTCCAGTAATATTTAATTGTAATACATTTTTTGTAATTTACACTGAGATGACCGTAATGTTCGTCATCTGTCAAAATATGAAGTGGCAACTGCCAAATAACCTTAGAAATCGGTAATTCTTCGCAATCATAAAAAAATTACAATTCTACAATAACATGACACGGAGATTATCGCGTTGTCTGTTATCTGTCAAAATATGAACTGGTCGGTGTCAAATAATCTTAAAAAGATATAATTGTGACGCAGCCTGTTTCGTTTATTAAAACATAATAATAAGTATCTGTAATAATACAATGACATGATATTGACATTATCGTATTGTCTGTTATCTGTCAAAATATGAACTGTCAGCTATCAAATAGGGTTAAAAGGAGGTAATTTGGCATTGTTTCTAAAATCATATTAATATATAGTGGTGAGTTTTTGGGAAGTTTACGTAGGCATGGAGATTATGGTATTTATTGTCGTATGTCAAAATATGAGCTGTCGAGTAACGAACGTAAAAGAAGGTGATTTGACTTTTTTCAACAGTTGATATACAATAAAAATTTTGTAATTTTATAATCACATTAACATTATCGTATTGTCTCGTCATCTGTCAAAATATTAAGTGCTGCCAAATGAGCCTAAAAAGAAATATTTTCTGACGTACCTATTAAAATAATAAGTTTTTGTAATTTTACAACGACACGTCATACGATTTCTTATCCTTACTTAATGCTTTCTATTTTATATCCATTACAACCTGCGGTGTAGAGAACATACTTTTATTGCATTATACAAGCAATATGACCTTGAGCAGCACTAAGAATTGACCTAAATACGAATATCAAAGTAATATCTGCATTCTACACCGACAAAAAATACAAATACAATCTACGGTTTTTAAAGGTTTCTTTTTTTACTTTTTACTTGTACAAAACGCTTTCCCAAGGCGTTAATCACTTCGTAACACGAGCCGTTTGTTTTATGAAATTTAGATTTACATATATTTGAAGCGGTTTAAACCGTAGCTATAACGAAATACATGACACAACGTGTCTCTAATCGCAGAACGAGTTCATTCATGTCTTTTCCCGCACCGGTACAAGCCACGCCCAACGTTTCTCATCTCTCGCGAATGACCTTGGATGACCTCGCCGTATTTTCTCTTCGCCAATGGGTTGGGTACGGTTCAGATTTATCTCTGTCTTCCTCCCTGGGTAGTGTATGAAATATGAATAAGTGTGTGTTGTATCTATGCGTGTCTGCACCGGTCGCAAGTGTCGTGCGATCTCACGCGAAGGAATATGCGGATTCTAAAGCCGTGCTGAATTTACCAACCGATGACAATTATGAGAACAGTTATTGTTAACCATAATAAATACTATGAATTTTGAATGGGAGCTATTTTTTGTATTTGTTTAGCAAATTTCAATCCTACAAACAAAAATGAATTAAGTAAATAATAATTCATTTAATAAACAACTTTTGAAGTTCAAATTTAAATGTCAGAATGCCTACATATGTCAAAATTGCAATAGTACCAACATACATTTTTTTCTTATACAACCTAGAATCTCGAATAACTTAAAAGTTAGCGATGCAAATCACTTGATGTAAATAAAGTAACAATCCACCAGAACAGTTATTTCAAAATTTTAAACATTAAATCTAATGCCAACATTAGAATACTGCCAACATAAATTTTGCCGTACACAAGCTACAATCTGAAATGACTTAAAAATCACTGATGCAAACACTTTGGCAAACCATCTAAAGCAAAAAATCTAGAAAAGTGAGGTTATGTCGCAATTTTATCACAAAATTCCTTCTATTTGCAGAATCATATCGGTTCTTGTGGATACGAACCCATGTACTGTGAGAACAAATGTGGTATGAAGGTCCAAAGACGTCACCTGAGCCAACATAAGGCCGGAGAATGTTCCAAACGACTCTTGGCGTGCCGGTACTGTACCAAAGACTTTGTGGCCGATACTTTAGCGGCGCATCACGTAAAATGTGGCCGGGTGCCGGTAGCTTGCCCGAACAGGTGCGATACCAACCTGTTGGCGCGGGAAGAATTGGATATTCACCTGAAAGACCACTGTACCGTTTCCGTAATGAATTGTTCATTCAAGGACGCGGGATGTAGATTCAAAGTAAGATGATAAAATAAGTGTTTTTGAATACTAACTTCTTCCGTTTGTTCTTTTTTAAAAGGGACCTAGATATTCCATGGAGAAGCATTTAGAAGAAAATTGTCAGCAGCATTTGACGCTGATGTGTAACGTAGTTACTAAGCAGCAACACCAGATAGCATCCTTGAAGAGCGCCCTCTCTAGGCTATCGTTGAACTATTCTGGCACTTTGATTTGGAAAATTAGCGATTTTAATGCGAAAATGACTGAAGCAAAGACCAAAGAGGGCATGGAATTGGTTTCACCCCCCTTCTATACTAGTCAATACGGTTATAAACTGCAGGTTGGTTAAATTTCGACGTTTGTCTATCAGCGCCATCTATGGTGTATTGCTTTGTTTATCAGCTGATAGGTGGCGCTAAATCGACAAAATTCAAATTTTCTATGACATTACAAACACATATTCTAACCTTTACAGGCGTCACTTTTTCCGAATGGCAACGGCGCTGGTGAAGACACGCACATCTCAGTTTACATAAAAATCCTGCCAGGAGAATACGATGCCCTTTTGAGGTGGCCTTTCGCTCATTCAGTATCGTTTACTTTGTTCGATCAGTCCTCTTGCCCGGAGAAAGCTTGCAATATAGTGGAAAGTTTCATACCGGACCCGACTTGGAAGAATTTTCAAAGACCAAGCAAAGAACCCGACTCCCTGGGGTTCGGATTCCCAAAATTTGTCTCCCACGAGATGTTGAAAAAACGACATTTCATGAAGGACGATACGATGTTCATCAGGGTTAAAGTGGACCCCAGTAAAATAGTCGCCGTGTAAAATTGGGGCTCTAGCAGATTATGATGTATGAAATTTTTAGTTACGGAAGGACTAGGATCCATAAAATTTTGTCGATGATCTCTATTTTTTATTTTATGTAAATAATTGTAAATATGTGTAAATATTGTATGTATATTTTTTATATCTAACTATTTTGTATCTTCATCTAAAATTAGTGAACCAAAAAGTTCATCGTTATTTATTCTCAAGACTGTACATTAATCACTATTCAACATGATATTAAAAAGGAAAATATGAGACTTTGTACATTATGTTGCTTTATAAATTACTCAAACTGACATTGAGAATGTCTTTTCGCAGTACTTACTATAATGACATGATTGTATATTTTAATTTAACTCTAATTTAATCCCTTATTTCGTTAGATCACTCAGGAAGAAGTGTAAAAAATACCGTTGTAAATTTATGTTCGGATGAAACATGTATTTTGTTTGTATTTTGTGATAGCTGGAGAGAACCAAAGGTTTTTGTTTTTCCTTCGTTCGAGTCGTTGTGACTCACACGATAGACGTAGAAAGGAAATGTGTTTGCGTTTGTATGTAAATATTTTTGGATTTGATATTGTCTGTCCTGTTATTTTATTTTAATATCTATCCCTTTTGTGTTTCAATATCGGTCAATACGAATGTAATAAGTAATTTTAATTATTATAATAATAAAACTGTGGATATTTTTTATATAAATAAAATTTCGACAGAAATGTATTTAAATATTGTTTTTCCTTTAGAAACCCCTCAAGAAACAATAATAAAAAAACTGAAATACATTCAAAGCTTACCTTATTTTACTCCATCCAATCATCCACAACTGCACAATATTTTAATAGATACCCGACATCTTAATTAAAGAAATGTCTGAAAAGTTATTAAAATAGGACGCAACCATCACATTTAGTTCATAAAAACACGCGTGCTTACATTTTGTTTTAATAGAAAGTCGAAATTGCATAAGACGCGATGGTAATTTTAAAAATTGCCATTTTGAATATTATTTTTGTTTGAATCGCAGGAATGCAACAGTCTAAATTTTAAAGTTACTACATAACAGTGCAATTTTAAAAGTATAACAAATAAAGCAATTGATAATTTTATATCAAAAGGGATTTTTTTGTATAATCATTTCTTTAAAAAACATTTTATTTCTTCAAAATCAGATACTTTATTAAAATTATTTGTGAATATGTACAATCATTACAACTCAGAAGATATGAAAGAATATAAAAAATAATTCATTTTAGAAATCATAAAAATGCTTTAGTGATTTTAACCATACGACATTGGTAAGAAACGTCAGAAATAAATGTCACTAAACTCCAATGAAATACACGTGTTTAACATAACCTGACATCAAAATTATATTATCATAGATTGAAAGTACTTTTAAATACATTTTAGGAATAAAATGGTGTCAAAACGGAAAAAGAAGGTTTGTTTTATCACATATAACATAATAAACACAATCATACTATAAACATGTTTTATTTTTCAGTATTCAACTGGCGAAGGAGCCCAGTTTATATCGAGAAGAACTGCTTTACGGAAGCTGCAATTATCATTGAATGATTTCAGGAGACTCTGTATCATTAAGGGCATCTATCCGAGAGAACCCAGAAATAGGAAACGTGCTCAAAAAGGTACTCCCGGCATCAAAACCCTTTATCACATAAAAGATATCCAGTTCTTAATGCACGAGCCTATAATATGGAAATTGAGGGAATACAAGATATTCAACCGGAAAGTAGGACGCGCAAAGGCTGTTAAGGATTTCAAAGCGCTACGCAGGTACTTAGAACATCATCCAACATTGAAATTAGATCATATCGTCAAGGAAAGGTATCCGTCTTTTGGCGACGCGCTAAGAGATTTAGACGATTGCCTCACACTTTGTTTCCTGTTCAGTACATTCCCCTCTTTGTCCCATATACCGCGTGAACACTCAGATTTGTGTAGGCGATTAACGATCGAGTTTTTACATGCCGTGATCGAAGCTAAGGCGTTGCGAAAAGTTTTCATTTCGATAAAGGGGTATTACTATCAAGCAGAAATAAAAGGGGAGACCATAACATGGATCGTTCCTCATCAGTTCTCGTTTGAACCGCAATCCAAGACGGAAGTCGATTTTAAAATAATGTCCACTTTCGTCGAGTTTTATACGATAATGCTTGGATTTGTGAATTTTCGCTTGTATCACATGCTAAACCTGTTCTATCCTCCCCGATTTGCGACCGTCGAGAGTCAGACTGATAACGAAAAAGCTCATGCAGATGAAAACGCGTTTGTTTCGGAACGCGTAGCTGCTTTAAACGTTTCCTTATCGAAAACTACTGTTGGCGGTGAAGATGAAGTCGTGATGGATGATTTTAACTTGGAGGATAATCCGGAAGCCGTGGAAAATGCACGAAAAGAAGTGGAATCACTAAAAACCCTCAAAGACTTGTTTAAAGGTCTGAAATTCTTTTTAAACCGTGAAGTTCCACGTGAATCTTTAGTTTTTATCATCCGTTGCTTCGGTGGGGAAGTCTCCTGGGAAAAATCTCTATGTATCGGTTCAACTTTCGAAGAGACAGATGAGAGTATCACTCATCAGATCGTCGATAGGGGTTCCATGGAGAAAAAATATATTTCGAGGTACTACGTCCAACCGCAATGGATTTTTGATTGTGTAAATGCAAGGACATTACTTCCGGTTAGTAAATATTTCATGGGCGAGATATTGCCGCCACATTTATCACCATTCGTCGATAAAGACCGTGAAGACAGCTATGTACCACCAGAAGAATTAGCTTTATACGATACGGAAACCTTGGAACAGATGCACAAGGAAGAATCGGAAGATGAAGATGATAAGGATGAAGAAGCAAATCAAAATATGGATGCAGAAGAGGAAATTGAAGAATCGGAAGGCAATGATCAAAGTGAGAATGAAAAAGAAGCGAAAGTGACGGAAGAGGTAACGATTTCCGTTGGATATTCATTAATATTTGGTGTTTACTTAACAATTTTTTTTGTAGAAACATAAATTGGCAGTCAAACCTGGTGAGATTATCAAAGAACAACCGTGGGAGAAATCGAGACAAGAACGGCAGGAGTATAAACTCCGAGAGAAGATGATTAAAAAGAAACATCGGAAGTTATACAAGAGTATGATGCAGGCTAAGCGGGAGCGTGGTAAGGAAGCGTGGTTATTGAAGAAGAAACGGAAAATGCACGACGAAAAGGCGAAAGAAGATAAGAAATTGAAGCGAAAACCGAAGGGGAGTACAGGTGTGAGGAAAACTTAATTGTTATAATAAATGTAATTAGATAAGTTTATAATTTGTTTTATTTCTCGTCGTTTCTGGCAATTTCACAAATAAAAAAAATCAAGAATTTTTCAAAATACATAATGGACCACTTGATACACACAATATCTAAGAAACAAACCAAATATTTACGATATAATGACGATTGATTAAATTTAACATTCCCGGAACTAATATAAGGCTTTGGTGTAACCAGATTAATATTTAACACGATCAATAAATTTTACCTCCCCAACATAGCAAAATTCAAATTTGCCGCAATTATTTTTAGTAACTTCAAGTTAAAGATATTAAAATACCTATTAATGTGTAATACAAAATTGTAGGTAATTTCATGCTTTTATGTTGAAGTTACTAAAAATAAAAGCGACAAATTTCAATTTTGCTGTGTGGGTCTGCATTATTGCACGGCCACTCTTGTCGAAAACAATTTAGAATGTAAACGGTATGTATTTAGGATTTTGCATTTTAAATTGGAATGAATTTCATGGACGAAAAATCAAAAACGAAAATCTGACGGAAACGGTTATATTTACCTATAGTTCGCGCAACTAAACACCCTAACTTTGACATTTCGTCGTTTGACAGGTACAGTGAAAGGTTATGGTTATTCAAATATATTGTGATGGAGCGTACATTCATTTACAAACACCCTATAGGTATGATGGCGTTAAATAAAGGACATAGATATTTGCTTATTTACTAATCATTGGT
>JARFOC010001332.1:81915-152659 GCA_031763485.1 Osmoderma eremita
TTTATTTATTTTATTTATTTTATTTATTTTATTTATTTTATTTATTTTATTTATTTTATTTATTTTATTTATTTTATATATTTTATTTATTTTATTTATTTTATTTATTTTATTTATTTATCGTGTGGCTACACGTCTTAAAAAATAGAAAATGTTGCAGTTTAATCATCTAGTTCCGAGAGGAACTCTCAGATTTTGCATTCAGTTTTCCATGTACACATAGTTCTCAAATTTTCATTAATTAAAAACTTTTTTTTTTCAATTCGCCGTTTCTATCCATCTTAACAACGGAAAATTACCACAGTAGACCAAATAAATGTGTGGCTTATTATAATTTTTCCTACACATAAAACACATTTCATTCGCCATAAAATAACAAAATTAAAAATGAACAGGCACTAAAATGTAATTATAATGCATTCATAAGTTTTTAAACAGTTGGTAATTATGCAATGTATAGTATCTGTTTCCGCTTTTTTTTTGTTTCCTAGTTTTAACATAAGAGTTGACGATTTCAAATTATCTATATCTTGAACGTGGATTCCCATATCTTAAATTTAATAAATTCCTCTAAACACAATGAGAGTACGTTGGAATTGAAATACACTAATTTTCAGTTTTAATATAATACAATCTACTCATAATATGTGTAGAATGTAATAATCCTTGTCCGAGTTACTACTTTGTTTGTCTCAGCCGTTAACCTGTTCAATTCCGCCTACGATAGAGTATTTATTATATAATTTGATGTCCTGGAACGCACCCATCCAATCCACGACGAACTTATTATTAAACGCAATTGCACAATGAATTTAATTTTATTTAACGTTAGTTACACTTCCACCGACTCTCCCTACCGTCATAGTTATCGACTTAATTCATTGCTACACTTTTATCTAGGTTATCTCGTGAGAGCAACTTCTCATCTAGATAAAGCGTGTTAATAAAATACTGATGCTTCTTGACTGACACTTCACGCGACTTCTACTCTATTTTTTGATTGTGAGTGGCGCTAAGGGTCAAGAAAAAGAATATATAGACAGGCGATTGCAGACTACTGTAATATACTATTTTTGATTATTCATTTCGTTCTTATTTTACGAATAACTTCGATGGCGCGTACGCAGTGGTGACACGACACGCGATCGAGGTCGGTTACGTCAAGTTACTCTCATCGTTTAACCGCGCATTACGTATAAAATGTTGGATTTGTACTGAGGGAACGTAACAATTCCATAGTCTGCGTTAGACGCGCTATGAATCGAGTGTGAAGCGGCGCGTTCTCAGCCACGTAATAGTGAAATTATCCTTCCCGATCGGCGACGGCATTGTCCAGTTCTCCGGTGTTATTTGCCACGGCAAATCCCTAGTAATTCCGTAATATCAAATGTTCATTCAATTGATTACGCCGTCGGAGGAAAAAACTATGTTTATCGCCTATTGACAACTATACTGCGAGTGGATGCGTGCCCGATACCTATGTACATGCCTACACATATCCGCACGTACCGTTTATTTATAGCTATAATTTATCGCTTGGAACGGTAAAATTAAATTAGACATTGTGCGCTTAACGATTCCCTATTATTCGTTTGGATATTGTTCGGATTTGTTTTACAGTGAACGTGTAGTGTGGGTGATATACCTACATACTTGTTATGTTTATCAGTGTTTCCGGAATTCTCTGACCACAATTTCACGTAAGTCTAAAGCACCTTTATAAATTCACAGGAGAACCAACTCAAACATTCTTGAGACGAAAATTCTTATTACACTGCTACTAATCTTTAACTTTCAAAGGTCGACCGATACATTAACCCAGTGGTCTCAAACTGGCGGCAATTTATTTATATTTATTAATCCACTCCTTTGTACAAGTTAACATGTATACCTATATTTACAGAAACAGATTTTCAGATTGAAGAATATATTGTTTTAACCGTATTTTCTTAAAACGAGAATAATAACTGTTGGTGATAAGAATTTCTATTCATGGAAAAACTTAATCTATTAAAATTTAATATAAGGCTTCTTATATTAATAATATTATCTCTTAATTTCTCTAACAATAAAAATATTTTTATGAGAAGTAAGTTGTTATGCTATTTGTGCTCTGAAGATATTCTTGCTACAGTAAAAATATTTTCTTAACCACACAAATTTTACAACTCATTTTTCCCGGTGTATTTCCATTATATACGAGTTAATTTGAAAATTTGCTGCCATCTTCTGAAAGATGAATGACTAGTTGTAAATAGCAAATCGTGTATCTGCACATGGTGGCTGTGTTCTGTAATGGCAAACACGTTTTATTTCTAGAAGGAAATAGGGTCAAGGAATTATCTCATTTTAAGAAATTATTGTTTTGGGGATATTCTTGGCTGAATGCAAATTTATTTGATAAAAGCTTACAGTGGCGACTGGTATAAAAGGCCTGCACGGTTGTAGAACAGACTAAATCTTATAGAAGCGGTGATCAAAAGTAAAGAGTAATTACCGAAATTAGTTTTTGTATACATAAACAAAACAAAACCTTGATTACATATTAATTAAAACAGAATTACATATTTTTTTACATTTAGGCATTAAAACACTTCCGCACAAAAATTAATGTCTCCCGGCGGCAAACTTCTTAGCCGAACAACGGGTCGAGGGTATTCGAACGCCCGCTTGGTATACGGCGAACTGGGCTGCCGACATCGTAGCATCGTTTAAGTTGTATCATTCTATAGAACTATTTTGTACTTTCGTAAAAGTACGAATTTTTATTCATAGCACAGGGGCAATAAATAAAGCGCCAACAATTAAAATTTATTAAAATCAAAACTTTGTTATACATAAATGTAAGTTACAGAAATGGAAAAGAAAAAAGAATCTAATTTTTGAAATCTCTACATCTATTCTCGGCATACTAGAAAACGCTTTTTTTATTCAAAAGTTATTTGAAAATCTTTTCTACTATTTCAAATCACTAAAACCTCCTTATAAAACCTTCTTCATTGGACGACATTTTATAGGGACTGAATAGGGCCAACACTTTTGATCCTTCAATATTTTTATGGCCGAAATCTTAACTACCTTAGGTATCCCTATGCGTTTCGACAAATTAAATTTCAACTGTCCATTTGAAGCTTTTAAGTCATAAAAGCTCTCGAAAAGCATTTTAATGGATCTAATTATTTAATGCTTCTTTTCCGAAAGACGTAAGATAAGAACGTTTTAACAATCCAAAATTTGTTTGCACCAAATGTAACAGCATTATAATAAAACCAATAAGGTAGCATAAATCAAAGCATCAATTTTAAGTACTCCTCCATGCTGTAAGGATAAATTTATATTTTGCTGTTAAACTTAAAATTTAATAGATCCAATTTTCAATAAGATAATAAATTCCATTCTCAAGGCTATTCTCTTAACGGATATACATATGTACATGTAAATATTTTTATCTATAAATGATTATATATATATATATATATACAATTTATCGATTCAAAAACAATTACAACATGTAATCTGTTACTATCATTCACAATTGCCCTATTGGCCAATATTCCACATTCTATGGTATTTTTGGAAACAATGTTTATAACCTTTGTCCTATTACACACCAGAGATAAATAATGTACATATTGATAAAGGTATAAATAAATTGTTATATAAACTTATTTGTGGAAACAATTGATTTTGTTGCAAATATTTTCTGTTTGATATTTTTACGTACCTTCATTGCATATCCAATACTAAAGAATTTAGTAGCTTATTCATATCAATATAACTTACCGTTAGATACTATTCCGATTTGATTTAACATACCTGCATTTATCTATTCCTTTTCCATAAATGTTATTCTTTAGGCAACTAACAATGATGTTTGTTCTTTCTTCTGTACTACCAATATCCACGTGAATTGTATATAATTGGTAAAACATTGAACTACAGCTTTTAAAAGTCCCATCGAATAGAAAGCAAGAACCTCCTGTTAATAAATTACCTCCGTCCATTGCAAATACAAGATTCCTGTTTTCCATACCATCGTCAATTATGACTTACTCTTTCATAAACTCGGGGACCTCTATATCTTCTCGTTTTTTCGGAAGCAAGATAATGCCTAGCGATTTGTGTGCCTCATTATATAATGCATGTTTCACTGATGTAAAGTGTGGAATATTTGTAACGAAATCCAAACCTCTGTCCTCAGTAACCATCATCTCTTGCTGATATATTTGCGATACTGGTGTCATTTCTTCTCTTGCTCTCTTTTTGGCTTTATATAAACACTTATCGACTTCATTTTTTGCAATATCTGGAACACAGTTATGGCTTTTCTCACTTATAACTTTTGATTTTACTTCATCAGTAACAATCGCTCCTGGGCAGTTCCTGTTTATGCAAATCCATCGAAGAGTTAAGTTTTTGTTTTTTGCTTTTAAGTTGAACTTGTATCCAGAATACAGGATGACTGGTTTTCCACGTTTTGATTCTATCACGTCCATCACAAACAACCTAATAATAACGTTACTGCACTTACAAGATTTCCCAAGAACTAATTTATTTTAGTAATAGCGCAATATTTTATATCATCCCTATATTGGTGGAGTTTATTGTAAACATTGATTCCTTATGCAAGTACAATTCACAACAAATTGATTCTTAATCCCTTAACAACCCCTTAACATTCTCTTAACACCTTTCACCTCTTATGCAAGTGATTATATATTCAAACCTGTACCTTAATTCCTAGTTAAATTTAATGTAAAGATAATTCTTAATCCCTTGACGAGTACAATAATTATCTCTCTAAGCATTAAGAGTCTATGGCTTAATGCTTTTATTGGTTTCTGCAAATTTTATGCACAAAATGGGATTTAAGAAAAAGAAATACAATTTGGATGCCCAAAACGGGAATATTTCAGGTAACACTTTTCGAAGCCCTAAAGGGGAACTCACGAAACGGGAAGAGACCATGAAATTGCAATTCTTGTACGTAGGAAATATGTCAAATAAATCCAATGATCTTTCTAGAATGTTCCAGGTATTTACGTCTTATTCTGCAAAATAACTGAAATGCATTAATTTCTAATATGCTCTCCGCATTGGTTGCCGTTCAGTACAAGTTTGTCGCAAATTAATTTAAAAAGTTTAAAAAAAAACGTCGAAGTAATTTTTATGAATGAAAAGTATTGCATAAATAGCCTGAAATACAATTATTATCAAAATCCTTATCATTAGCAATGCAATTATACTAAAGCAACAAATACCATTACGATTGCCTATAATTCAATCCCTGCTACAAAGATCTATATTTACGATAAGATACAATCATATATTATTCTTATCTTTATTATAGTCATTACACATTTTGTTTTCAAAGTAGAACAACGAAATGTCCAAGGATAACTGATTAATTTATGATTAATTTTATTACAACAAATAAAACTGGAGATAAGCCAATCTACACTATTTAATTGTAAAACCATGGTGTTGTTTATTTACTGTAAAAAGCCATACCTTTGTGATACCAGTGAATTCACCCAAGATACATAAATTCGTTTTAATTGCCCCAAATACTATATTGGTCACACTAAACAAAGGCTTAATGAACGCATTGTCCAACGTAAATCAAACGTTAGACGTAAAACTAATTTAAATGCTTTATCACTATACACGCACTAGCACAGGCCATACAATAGATTATGATAATCCAGGAATAATTTATAAGGGGAAATATCAAACAAAAAGGTCGTTTATTCGTTGAAACATATTACCAATTTTAAATTTCAAAAATGATTCCAATATATTTAGTAACATTTATAGCGGAATATTGACTTTTTTTGCAAGAAATTTAAAAATAAAAATTATAATAAAAATTAAAACATATTATGCATTAAATTATCCATCCTTGTGGTTTGCGCTGCACCTCGTTATGAATCATAACGGCGGATGGAGTAAGGGTAATATAAGTCAAGCCAGCGACAATTTATGGGTATAAAAAGTGTTACAAAATCAAAGAATACTTTAGTGTTTTTATATCTTGTAAATTAACATTAAAACATTACACATCACAAAACAGAAGGGTTTAGAGGAATTTCCTACACTACATCGCGGGTCTACCAGACGAAGAACGACGCGCCACTGGAATTAACCGAGCTCAAGTTGCCACCATAGAATCTGGAGGACGACGTGGAAGGCCGTATGCTGCTAGTATAGTTTGGCAACCGATGACATAGTCATTACGTCGCGGTACAGTACATAATAATAGATTGCCGTGGTAATGATGACAGGGATATTTGAGATGGTAACGGGAGCAACGAATTAAATAAGAATAAACAAATTGAAAACTCAGAAGAGTAACGTCTGTGAGTGAAATTGGGAAAAAGGATATTAAGAAACCGAGTGCAAAACAAGGGGTGATTGGAATAGTGTAGTGAAGAAGATTTGGAAAGAGCAGAACGCGTGACGAGGGTGCAGGAAGACAGAACAAGGTGGTACACTTCACACACACACATGCAAAGGGTATTAGATAAGGCATTTGATAAACCAATTCGTTCGTTAAAATTATATGTTTGTATTATTGTTATAGCAACATTGCTAAATTATATTTTTAAATGCATCTTTAGGTTTTTCGATATTATTTAATCCAAATTTATTATTATTAAAATTCATTATTAATTTAATTACCAATTTGTAACACTGCAGCATATATAATTTATAAACAGGCATCCACTATTACTATTGAATATATGCACATAGACAAATAATTAGAATACGGGGAAAAGTTTTAAAACTGAAAGAAAGTACGTTTGGTACGTTTGGTTCTACTTGCATTATAAAATTTTGATTTAAAACGGATTTTTATTCATTTATCAATTTTTAAATTTAAAAATAAATTTAATTGGTAATACGATCCAATATCAGAGAACTGAGAAGTAATAGACCATACAGGGCGGAAGCGATTAATCTGGCAATGGAAAACCACGGTTTAAGTGGTCGACTAGAAGAAGGCGGTATTGATAATAAGTGCCAGTTCTAGTATATTCTCAGCGATGGTGTGTTGTAAAGAAAAAGGACGCACTGTCTGACAAACTAGAAGCGAATAACCACAAACTAGTACTAGAAGGTTCATAACGGCTGATTCAAACCACTGCGCGCAACAAAAAAATGACCGCGATCAATTTCTTAATTAATAGATTAGTAAAATTCCCATTGAACAAAAGTGGATATAATAAGGAATTGAAATACATACAAGGATATAGCGATCTACAATGGTTTCTCTTCTACCAATGTCGAAAGAAAGCTCAAGAAATTCCAATTATAAACAATTTCTGATAAATTCCACAACCTTAGTGTCAAAATTTGGTATTCGCGTTGACTTCTCGGAATACGTTACGTAACCTTCTGGGGAATCGGAAGGACATATCTTCTCAAAAACAGAGGTCGGGAGTTTATGAGATTTCATGCGCCGACTGTGACAAGGTTTATATTGGACAGACAAGAAGAGCTATAGAAACGCGGTTTAACGAACATATCGCCCATTACCGTTATAATAGATCAGAAGAATCGAGTGTAGCGGAACACATGATTGAAACGAAATATATTTAAGAAGGATCGAACTTACTAAATCGCGAAAAAGTAATTTTAGAACATTCTAGCATAATGAATATTTTTACCGAGAAAGAAACGGGTCATCCTGTATATTTTTCTTAAATGCGAGCAAACAGATGTAGCACGCCACTACGCTCATAAATAAACAACTACCTGCTATTCTGGTTAGGCCCATTTTTTCGGATATATTAGGATAAGTGTGTTCATAAATAGATATAGATGTACATATTTCCTATTTTAAACGTGCATGTTAGATATAACTTTCGTTATTCGGGAATTGGTTGACAATGAGAGCCGACGTGCTATTGAAACATATGTCCAGAATTATATTAAATCAATTTATGGTGTGTGGATTTCCCGATACCGCATATTAATTACCACTCCACGATCAGCTACCTAACAAGTATATCCAGGCCCTACCTTCTACCCAGTCCGACGAATATGCGTATGCAAAGTGCAGCAGTTCGTATATATAATTCTTGCCTTTACACCGAATCTTACTAACGGAGCTCTCATACGTGTATCCCAAGGTTGTAAATTAATTCCTATAGCCAGATCAAAACCGTCTAAGCGGTATATGTATATATACATCATGCGTACAACAAACACAACATTCTTTACAATTTAGATTGGATACTTGGCAACTAAAACAATGTCCTAGCAACGCTGTTGTTTCGATAAAGAGAAACACTGGGCGCCCAAGTTATAATTAAATATCAACAATAGACATTAACAAAACTATTTACATTCAGCGACGTTCTGAATTCAATTTATTTATTCTAACTCCGTTATAATTAGTTATGTCCCTCTAAGTTTAGCGTGTTACGCTCGTTCGGCGAAGTTTACGAATCAGAGAAACCCAGTTGCCACGCCCCACCGCTCAAAATGGGATGCAGATTGCTTCATTTTCGAGCCGGATGTATAATGCTCTACAGAAGAAAATTCCGATATTTATGCGACGTTAGAGTGGAATGAAAATAAAAAAACTAAATTAAGATTTTGTCATTTCCAAATACAAAAAATTACTTTACTAGAATAGACTATTACTTCAATTTAAACTACCGCACTTACTACACACACGATGTCAATAAAAGAGAAAGTTGTTAAGTTCTTACGAAACGTTAAACACTCACCTTCATAAAAATATCACACAACACTTTCTAATTATTATTAATACCCACTTTTTGTACATACGCACACAAAAAGTTTCTTTAATAACAGTAGTAATAGGTAGTTTAAAATAGATAATGTATGTAACTTGTAAGTTTTCAACATTGGTTTTCTCATTGCCATGAAATGTAATAAGCATTAAAACATTCATCTCATAATCGCTTTCAAATTGCAAAGACATTTTCTTTAAAACACTTACATTCAAGGTTGTATTAAAACTAATTTAATATTTCTCATCTAATTCTATAATTACGTAATCTTACCAGCTGCATAATCCAATTACCATGCACATGTGTATACTGCGGGCTGTTCAATATTTTACTTTTTCCAGGCTTATTTTCTCGGTCATTGTATCTACATTCAGTTTACAAGTCCATTGTTCACTTTGTCGCAGCCGACCAGTCGGATTTACATTTATACACATACAACAATGAAACAGTGTGCCCAACACAATAGCAGCAACCTACAATAAAAACGAAATAAAACATTCAGCAAAGGATTGTAACTGATAATTGACATTTTATAGCGTTCTATTAACACTTGCCAGTGTATATTTATTTATAATAGGTGAATGATGGTGGCCTTTAGCAACATTAAAATTACCTATTGTGATGGCCGTGGTGAAATTGTTATTATGCAAACATCTATTTTAAACTATAAAGAAATAAATTTTATTAGAAACACGATCTAAAGTATATACAAGTTGGTGAATATTCAGGTCCTATGCACCTGAAAAATGCATATCTGTCAATCCAAATATTCCGAATTACCAAAATCAATAGTTCGAGTGACGATATAGTCTTGCAAACATATTGAACTATGAACAGCCGTGTTTCTACAGCACAAGTTGTACATTATCTCTAAATGTTGTAGCAAATGCATTAAAAGAACTTGATGTTGGTGTCATAGAGTGTTAAGAAATGAAGTTGTATTTTGTGGATTTACCTTCCCCTCATTTACTCAATCGTCGCGAAATATCGTTGCTGATTACTCTTACTTTCCTATTGATTTGCTCAACACTTCTAATAAATGTAGTTTTTTTAAGAATAATGGAATGATATTAATCATATAAGGAATAGTTATATACTTAATGTAATTGATTCTTTCTCTTGTAATACAACATTGTTAACTTTTCTCTCTCTCTCTCTCTCTCTCTCTCTCACTAATGTCACAAGTTGTTCGTGCCTTCTTCCATGATCTTCTCCATTGCTGCCTGCTGTTCATCACCTCATTCCATCCCACCTGCAGCCTTGATGTTCTTGACACGTTCGTCCTCCTCTTGATTTATTTCATTGGCCTATTAAGCTGGGGGAGTTATAGTTACTATTATATTGTAACATCCATGAAATTCTCAGGCGACATGGTTCCCAAAAGTTTCCGAAATGTGACTGACACAATTACAGTCAAACGTCGCTACTTGGAGTCCTATGTGAGTCATTGTAAACGGAAACACGTTTCCATTTTGTAGGGGAACAGTTTTCCTTTGTTGTCTGTGCTTGTATTTGCGATTTTCCAATGGCTGATTTCAGGGAACAGCGTACCTGGATGAAGTTCCATTCTAGACTCGATGAGGAAGCTTTGGGCCAAATTTTCGACTCGTTTAAAGGTTCCAAGAATAGCCGAACATCAGTGGTTCCGAATGTTCCAGACAACCACCATCCGGGATTACACCAGTCGTTGGTGTTCGAAAAAGAATTGTTTATGATCGTACGCAAATCATCCAAGACATCTGTAATATTGTGGAATCATCTTAAGGAGTATCTCAACGGATTTTATTGGAAAAATTTAACATGGTAAAGATAGCAGTTCGTGCCACGACTGCTAAGCAACGAATATAAATAAAGTCGCATGTCTGTAGAGAATTGAAAGAATAGATTCGAACGGATCTAACTTTTCTCTGTAAGGTAGTCATAGATGACGAAAGGAACAAACAGCAATTGTCATGATGGAAGAGCTATCTTCACATAGTCCGAAGAAACCCAGTCAAGTCAAAAGCAACATCAGATACTACTCGATATTGATAGGATTATCCACAAAGAGTTCGTACCTCCACGTCAGACGATTAATGCAGAATTTGATCGTGACGACATATAAGGCGGCTGAAGTAAGATATGAGAAGGCAACACACAGAGAAGTGGCACAGAAACAACCGGATTCGCCACCACGATAACGCGAGGCCACATACAGCACTTTCTGACGTAAATCAACATGTCCGTTGTTCCTCATCTAGGGTTCTCGCCCGATTTGGTTCCTCGCGACTTTTTCTTCTTTCCCACGATGGAGGGGTGAAGATTTGACACAATACAAGAAGCTAAACTTGTATTGCAGGCGGTGCAGCTAGAATGCATTTCTTTCGTGTTAGAGCTATATGAAACTAAAATAACAATAAATTGTTTTAGTTCTGCAATTTTGGAGGAATATAATAGGCATTCGCTGTAGCTACGTTAAGAAATTATGGGCAAAGACATGTTTCACTCTATACTTACTAGGCTACAATCTTTGACGTGAAATTAACAACTGCTTACAGGTTGTTTCAAAACTGATTAAAACCAATAATGACTAAATTAATTACAAAATACAGCTTCTCATTATAATAGAATTGGATAAATACAACTTAAAACTATATAATTATATATATTATATATAACTATAAACACTATTAAATTGTATTTTCTATGAAGATCGTCTAAAAACATAATTGTACATACACCACTAATATACACAGGCAAAAGCATATGTTCAGCCACAAATAATGACGAATGCTGGTAGATGAGATACATTCCAGCACCTCCTTATAAAATGTATACTATTTGAATTCATAATGTATAATTTTGATTTCCAAATGTTAAACAATAACTTGCACAAACTTCCTTTGGTATTACGTTTAGAATATGGAAAGCTATTTTGTTGTATTTTTTAGTATGAATACTTAACGAACTCTTATTAGCTAAGCAGTTAATAAGTCAATCTAGATAATTAAGCTAGAATCTATCATTACTACCTGTTACTAATATAAATGCTGGAGCATCTATTTTTCCTCATTGATTCAGTAAATTTAGATAAAAGTAATGATTGAGACCGTGCTACAGTAGTTATTTAAAATTATATAGTGGAGGTCTTCTTAAGACTGTGACTTTCTCAACTTATAGTTTCACCCATTACTCAGGAAGACTCCTCACTATTGATACTGCAGTGGGATCCGGTTTAGTATCGACATCGACGGCTTGAAATCGAGCATCGATGTCGAGAGCCGCTGGCGATTCTCGTCCTAAACGGTATACTGTGTGACTATCGCTTTCGCTTCGGCAGTAATCGGAACAGCGGCGACAATCATAGGGAATTTCGATAATTTAAGACTAGAACTGTGGCGACATTGAGAATATAGTTAGGGTTTTCAAGAAATCACCAATATTTTAGTTGGCGCGTTTCGCCGAGAAAGAAATGTAATTCAAAGATACTTTAATTGAAGTACAATAACTGATTTTGTGTCATAATCATGTAATCAAAAACAAAATTTTGCATGGTAATGCTTTGTTCTAATTATGAATACTTATTAATTTATATATTTACTCAAAGTTGACATATTGACAAAAACAAGAAAGTAATTACTTTTTAGTTTAGTCTGACAAAACCAGTATGTGCAACAATTGTTAATGTGTATTTATAAATTTGTGTAGTTTTAACATTTTATGTTTAATATTTAATTTAAAAAAACTAAAAGTGTATGCTTTTAATATTACTTGCTGGATAATGTAAAATAATGCAATATCATTACATATACATATACATACATTAAGAATACATATGTCTATATAAACACTTAAAACTTTGCATTTTTATTAGTGAGATTTGGGAACAGACAGGTAAATGGAAACAGAAATAATATAGGTTCTTCTTACTATATATCAATATGTGTAATAACAAGTTCACCAAAGAGGAATATACCTACACACCTATAATTACATATGTAATTATAATTTATAAAAAAAGGTAATTATACGTAATAATAATCTCAAGATGCAATAGAAAAATAACACAAATCCTACACATTTTAACCAAAACCTTTTTTTTTGATATGGAACAAATCAATCAAATCAAAAGTATCGCAAAGATTTTTTTTGCTTAGGAACTGAATATGCAAATAATAAAATCGTAATAGTTTACAGGGTTGAGATGATTTAAATCATTCGAATAAAATCAGAATTTAAATTACGATTTGAATCAAAATGATTTTTATTTTAAAAAATCATGATCTTTTTTCTTATAATAGTCTTTTATATATTTTTTTAGGTACTATGTATTCATACAATTAATTGATTTACAAAGAAAAAAATAAAATAGAATCATTTATTTATTAAACATCACACTTAAAGTATTTTCTAAATAAAAAGAAATATGAATAAACATAATTAATACAAAATACGATTTTTTATAAAAATCGATGATTTTAATCAACCCCCATGTAAGGTTAAATATGTGAAATAATCCTATAAGATTATCCAATTATTATTTTTTTTATTTTCATGCAAAATAGCGTCTTATTGCTTATTATATTTTTCTTCATAAAATTGTTGCTATTGAGCTAGTAGTGACAAGTGTTCAATAATCCTGTAACGCAAAAAAACTTTCTTTATATTATATGCCATTAAAAGAATCTAAACTTGTTATACTCTGACTCGTTTCAATAATGTTACAATTTTAATTAAATTTTCAAATCGAAATTAAAAAACATTTCGCCAGAAAATTACATTAAAAGCCCATTTAAATTCAAACATAATTAGAAGATTAAAAATCACCGTTACAATAATAACGCCTTTATAACACGCCCGGGCAACGGTCGGTTTAATTTTAAATTATCCCCCTCTTTCGACTTTTTCCAAAATTCGCCCCGACAGTATAATAACGTAAAGGGAGATGAAATATAGATACAGAGAAAGGAAGACGAACAATTCGAAGTCGAGCAGAGTTCATGTTCGTAGTGGTAGGAGGCAGAGAAATAATGAAAACAACGAAAATAACACATAAAGAGTTATATATTAAATAAGTTTAGTTAATTTACAACGCAACTGGTTCGTCGACTGGTACGAAAAGAGAGAAAAAGATAGATAGAGGTCGAAAGAACGGGAGAATGGAGAGGGAGAGAAATCGGCGAAATTTAATTAAAAAGTTGGAATTAGTTTTTGTTGTAATTCAGCGTTTTTAAATTTGCTTCTCTCATTTCCCACTTTGCAATACCCCTCCCGTTCCCCGCTTTCTCGTTATTCTTTCTCGTTTATGATCAGAAAGTTTGTACTTAATTAAATACTACGATAAGATGAAAATTATAGTAGCGCCTGATAACGAGAATAGTGACGATATAACAACGGTAAATTTGAGTTGCACTGAATGCCATTTCGCCATATGTGCCCTTGCGACTGGTAATAATATATGCATGTGTATCGTTACATTCGTATAAACCATAACATACGTGGACGTCGGCTCGGCTGTTTATATTCGAAATAAGCAAACATAAAGGAGGTATAGAGATATTGTGGCGCTCTCTGTTAGTTATTTATGCGGTCATATATGAATTTAAATTGGCTGTTACGACAAGGGTATAAATGTATTTTAATATTTTAACGGTTCAGAATGTTGGAGTTTCGGAGATAAACTGTAATCGACTAGGTTACACAAAATTATTTATTTCTGTACGAGAGGTAACATACAGCTTAATGTGAAGTTATATATGTATTTCAAAAAGAGGAAATAAACCCAAACCAAGTTGATACCCAAAATATTTGACCGGCTTTTAATAAACGTTAATAACATTTAATTATCCAACTTTATCCAAAAGACAATGCGAAAACATTATTTCTACGGTATCATCTATAAATAGATTTCCTTTCTACAAACGTTCAGAAACCGAAAGAAGATGTAAGATAACATGACCAGTTGTTGGATGGATGGCTGGTTCCTACAAGTCTCTATAGCTCGATATGTCCACTCCCAACACCCTAACATAATCATCATTCCTTTAAAATTGATTGTTTAGTTCTTACCAAATTTTCCTGGTTTTCTAACAATATAACTGCATAACATTAGTATTAAAGATTATTAGGGGCACAGGTAAAGCAAATGAGAGGGAAGGCTCCTACAGTAAAGAAGTAAGTCCAATCACTTTACATAATTTGCAACAGCTACACGTAAAATATATTGTTTTCAGATTAAACTCACTGAAAATTGTAACATTGCAAGTACGCACTGTACATGACCAAAAGGGCTATATTACGCCATCATATGGCAACATTTGCATACGAATATCAGTCACTAATAAGACATGTCATAAAGCCCAGTTTCATGTAATACAAACCATAGAAGAAATGTATCCAAGCAGGAAATACTGAGCAACCGATAGGAATCTATCGGAACAAGAAATTGAAGATTTTAATAGTTTTCGATGAGGCTGTTTGGTTTCTTGGTACATTTCCTAACGGATTGGTGGAGGAAGTTTCTATAATTAAAATATAATGTATTTGCCATATTTTTTGAGTGACAAATAATGTATAAAAGGAAAACCTTTATTTAGCCATTTTATAACAAAACATTATCCTACTATTTACAGCGTAATCGTAACACAACAATATAAGTTAATGTCCGTATGTATTTGCATATATAACTTTTCTTCCTCTTGTATTATTGTTGAACATTCTGGTATTTATATTGTTAGTCGCAGCTACAAATTAGTGACCACTGGTTGGCACAAATGGCTGTCATTCAATATGTATACAACATAAATTTATTATTTTTACATCCTTCTATATCCATCACCGTGTGTACACAATACAGCATTAAACAATTTACTTCTTTAACTCAGAGTTCTTTGAAAAATACTTGCGCTTCTTCTGCTCACTGTGGTGACTACAAGCAAAGCACAGAACAAATTTGTTAATAAGATAGAATACAGGGCAAAAAGGAAACACGATACCATACAAACTGCACATAAATTTAGAAATAAAGAATTTTTAAAGGAAGTCGAATAACGTGAACAGAATGTGAGGTTATGTAGTTTTGTTTGTAAAAAGTTTCACAGAGTTGCCATCTTTTGACGTCAGCACTAATGCCATCAATTACTGGTATATTCAGGAACATTAAAACAATCCTTAACGTATTACTGATTGTGAGTTTTTTTAACTCATAATTTATTTAAATCAACTGCGTTTCCATTGTAGAGTAAACTATGTGTCATGAGTGAAGAAATTTCACTTCATATGAATCTTTTTAGTAGCGAAACTCAGTGATCGTATTTTGGTGTTTCCACGTAGAGTAAATTATTTATCTCATGAGTTATTGTTTGGAGATGATGTCACCACTTCTGTGTAGTGTTGAGTATAATAAGTGCATGCTATAAAGATGGGTCATTTTATATAAAGGTAACTTAATAAACAAGTATGTTTAGAATGAAATCAATCAAAAAGTCATAACTAATTATGAAAGATACGATGAAGATAACTACAAGTGAGGACTCTGGAAGCCAAGGGGTGTAAGCAACGATTTTTTAATATCTGAGTTAAGTCAATGCTTTTTTATTTAGTGATGACGAGAGACAAGCGATCACCTAGCTACACAATGATATTTATTGCCTTACATCTCTATTATCTCATTTTTCACTATTTGTCACATGTATACCTTGGCTTTTAGAGTTCACAAATATCATCTACTAACTCCCCCTTAAGAATTTAAGAAGGAACTGTCACCACAGCTACTACCTATCTCTTTACAAACTGCCTGCCATACAGTTGATAACTGTATGATTTAAGTTCTTCGGTAATTTTTGTGTAGTGCCAAATATAGCGCTAAATTCACGCATACATATCGTAGTAAATATTAATGTAAATCAGTATTTTTTAGTCAATTTTGCTAGATCACTCAATATACCCGGAATCTGGTCACTACATTCAGAAATATGAAACAATTAATATGTATGTATTTTTCCAACGAAATGTACCTACCTATACATATTTTCAATATAATAATGATAATTTCGAATAATTAAAAAAATCTTTATTTTTGAGTTAAATCACATGTCGTGTTTACACGGTGACATTTACGTTGCGAACAAAAGTTTCATGAGCGAAATTTTGTGTGACATTTTAAAATAATTCACGAGTTAAACAACTGTTTCCACATTGATTGTTGAGTTTTTTGAGTCGTGATGCAAAGAACTCATGACAACGTTTCATTGTGGATTCGCACCCTTACAATAGTTACAGTCTCAATGAATTCTTTTTGGTTCCTGTTGTTATAGCCAACTTTACGTAACACGAAAGATTTCGCAGTTTCGTTATCTCCATAGATCCATAGGCCCCTAAAAAAAGGAAATTCCAACTCCAATGCCTGTAATTTTTTTGTGACTCTTTCAAAGTAATAAACATGCTGGACACTGCTCTCGTAGGCTATCCAAAAATGAAATAATCCTTAGCAATAAATGCCCCTGTATATTTCAAAATATTGGGTGTATTTTAATGATCGCGGGTGACGTTATTCAAATTTTAAATCGCGCAATGGTAGCCCACAGTGGTGTGCCTAGTAAAATTTAAAAATGTAAATTTACCGGTTGATTTTTCTTTGCAAACAAGTGAGTGGTTCCTTCCAAATCTTCTAACACATTTATCTAGTGTGATTTGGATGAGTCTCATGTTTATTTTATTTTTTGAAATGGAAGATGAAATAATATTGTTTCATTTCATGCTAATATTGATCCACTTTGATTTTACTTATACGAAGAAACACAATCTGATCAAATAAAATAATACGACAGTTAGAACCTGTGGTTAGAATCTAATCTCGTCTCGTATCTGTAACTGCAAAATATGTGGCACTATATTATCTCTGGTGTGGGATGTCATCTGCTTAACGTTGCGCATGCGCTACCTTAAAATTATATTCGTACACAAACGCACTTCTTTTCTTATGTTAAATCTTAGGTTATGTTGCACTAAACGTTAAATTACATTACATTACAAGACGTTGCATAAACCGACCTTTAGTTTTCGTTACAATATGCAATTAAGCCATCAAAATGATTATAATTTAAAGATGCCAAATCAGACTTGGCATAAATAGGTTAATAATTTCATTAGTACATTATTTTAACTATTTTAATTTTGCTATGTAACTTAGATGACTAGCAAATCTTTATAATAAGTTTCCCTAGTAGTTTGAATAACAAACATTCTTGGTTTATTCTAATGTATTATAATGTATGTATGAATGTATTCTGATATAATTTACTAACGATATTAATGGAATCAATTAAATGTCCATGATTTTAAGTATGCGATTAAAAAATGTCCAGACATTTAGAACATGTTATAGCGACTACTAAAAGTTCTAATTTGGATAAGATTAATCTAGCATTTTATAAAATTATTTTTTAAATCTTAGCTCCTTGAAGTAAGTCTTTTGTAACTCTGTAATTATTTCGTGGAAGAAAGTATCACTAGTAGAAAGTAGGCCTTTTAGAAATGTCTTTGTTACGGCATTCAACTTTTTTTAAATATATAAAATCATATGCTTCAAAGAATAATAATACTTTCAATGCTTTAATACTTTTACTTATTTATCAATGTATATTAGGGAAAGTTCTTCTACAATAAACCAAATGATGTTAGTGATATTTCAAGTAATTTAACCACAACATAATTTGTAATTAATTGCTCTGTATTTAATGTCATTACTAATTTCATGTAATTCAAAATGTAGAACAGCCAATTAGTTGAATCAGACAGTCGTGTCCGTTGCTTAGATTTATAACATCTAATATCCACCATCCACTTTCGACATTGTTTCCGCAAAATCCCAAATCAGGACTAATTTGTATTTAATGACCAATAATGAAACTCACATTATCATTATGTAAAAAATAACCTCGATGATTATCCAAAACGCTAATGGCTATACGTAAATAAGGGCATTTATTTTTAGGTATGATAACATAAACTAAATAGCTTTAATATTATATTTATGTATTTCCAGGTTCCCCATTTTGTATGTAGGTATACTTTTTATATAAATGGCACCACGATTAACCTTAATATCTTATTAGCTTTAGCTATCGATAATTACTTCGTATATAACGATAAACCATTCGGTAAAAATGTTAACACAGTAATCTATCTATATTTATATAAGAAGCACGCAACCTGAAGCATTGAAGATTCCATTACATAACGCTCTATTTTTTAGTAATTGTCTATTTTACTGAAAACAAGTTTATGTACGATGAAGACTAATTCATAATTAAGACTCATTCTCCAAGTAAATTACAACGTCACTACTAATGCTTACTTATTGAGCTCTCAAAATATAATATCTACACACTTATGATTAAAGATTTTCTGATCAACTATTCTTATTAATAAAAGGTTCTGGCATCCATTAGCGTTTCTATCAATCATGCTCCGTTTGTTAACTTCACTTTTATATCCCATTGTTTTTCATGTATAAATAATAATAACATTTACACGTGTGTAAGTACTACTAATACCAAACGAGAAATGATTCATCTGCCATTCATAGCTCAGTGCAATTCATCTTGCCTGAGAAGATGAACTAGTTGTTATGCTACAATCAAAACAATGACTAATATATAATTTCTGATTGAGAATGGCAATCAAGTTTGAGAAATGGTGGTGTGTGACATAAATGTAGCATTGTCGTTATGAATTATAGGTGGTGTTCAAATTCTTTCTTATCCTCTTTGTATGATGTACTATTGAATTTCAGATAACTGTATAATGAAACAAACAATATATGTACCTCATTTATTGTATTAGCTTTGTAATAAAATTTATATATATATATATATATATATATATATATATATATATATATTTTGAACACATATGCACATGTATTTGTTAATTGATACAACTTAGATACATCAGTCGTTCTTATACGGTAATTGAGCTTTATGGTTATTCAGTCAACGTTAATTCAGGCATCGTTAATATTAATTACCTTCTATAGATGTTAAGAGTCTATTATTAATCAACTATGTGATAAGTGACACAGGCAACATATTATTTTCCATTGTGATTATCTCAAAAACTCTAAATGTGTATACAAAATGTGTTATCTGGCCTTATTATTATAATCAATTTGCGCCAACAGCCAGTGGCGGGCGCATAATAGTTTACACATGAAATAAATGGTCAGAAATAAATTATAATATATATGTACTTGAACAATTCCCGTATTAAGAGTCTTCCGTGAAATCGCAAGATGAAAAACATCTGTTAAATATCTGCAACATTAAATATGTTTCCACAGCTGTTTCTACAAACCGAGTGCGGTGTGAGGAAAAAGTATGTTTGTATGCAGAAAACAAACATTCAACATCTAGTGACATTATATTTGCGTAATTAAAATAAGTGCTTCGTCCACACAATGCCACAGGCTTTTACCTTTGAACTCCGATTTAATTCCTTTCTCAGCATGTTCACGAGGAGATGGAACAAATCTTTATAGCGATGCTCGACTTGGTAATTTGCACCCTGAATAGTTATTTCGAAAGCAGACATATGCTTCGTTATCTAGTAAATGAAACGGTAAATTCCATAAAATAAAAGTAACACATACATTGCGACTTTTTTTGAAGAATGGTGTTTGCTATTTACATGACGTTAACAATTCCTTTTGGACCAACACATTAAAAAGATATTAGAAACTACACATTGAATTTTAATGCCATTATAATTTGGGTCCGGCATTTCTGCTATAAATTGTGTAACTTCGTCGAGCATTGGGCGTTCTCGCGACGTAGGCAACATTTTTAAAACAAACGTAGAACGACGAAATAATATTTACGCCAGCGTACATGTATACACAACAGATCTTGTTGAGAGTCGCAATTATACTGAAGGTTGTATCAAATCTCCGCTATTGCTCGTTGGCGCTAGTGAGCAACCGTAATTATTAGTTAGCCTCAAGAAAGAAGAGGAGTTATAAAGATCCTTTCTTCGTGATAAAAAAATAAACATACAGGGGCGGTCTGATATAGAGGGCAAAAATGCGAAATTGAGTTGTTCAGCGTTCGTTATAAAAATCAAAAAATGTAAAACTTCTTAATTTATTTAGCAATAAATAAATGTGTATGGCAACCTACGTTGTGTTCATTCGAGTTTAGATATACAAGTGGGGAGTTGAGATAAAAAAAGGCATAAATCTTAACAGCTGTAATCAGCAATGTTAGTAAAACTACTTACTTGAGTTACTCAATATCAAGTAACTCAAGTAGTAAAACTAACCGACTGAAAGTATCTTGAAACTAATTTTTTTAAAGTTTTTCTTTAGTATATCATTAGAACTGATTAGACTACATATAATTGTTTTGATTCATATTTCAGACACATCCTGTATATAATCAAAAATAAATAAATTCTGGCAGTTATTTTAACCGAGATTTAAGATTTTATTTGTGTAATCCATGATCATAAGTATTATAACATTAACTGCCTTTATAATGATTATTTAACGTATAAATATATTATTTCCGAATACAATAGGTGTTTCTTAATATGTATTACCGTTTTTAAAACGATTGACTCACACCTAACGTTATGCAATAACAGGCAATTGTCAAATACCTTTCATAATATTGCATAATATTTCTGACACAGCTCTTTTCAAAAGGTATACATATAACGCATAAAAACTTACCCATTCAACCGATCCAGATAAAGCCAAAAAAGAAGTCTGCGAATATTGCATAGCTACCATACATATTTCTTATTCAAGGTTTTTTTTAAACATCAAAATAAGGAAATGACAAAACCGTTTCAACTAATTTATGTGAACGAATGCGCATGCATAATAAATAAAACAAATTTCCGTTTTAGAATCGCTGATTAGACAGGACGTTTAATGTCCACTGCGAAACGAAAAACGCTTGCGAATGATTCACGGTGGAAAAAATGGAACAGAAACGCAAATAGTCTAAAATCCGCATACTCGTCTTTCGACCTGCTTTTAGTGGCATTAACGGAAGTGACGATTACATCCGTGACATTAAGTGGGGTCAACCTAAAAGTTTAAATAGCTTGGGCAAATAAGAATTTCACCTTCGAATGTCTCGCTACACATAACATGAAAATGTAGTTACAATTACCGCTGGCATATTACAAATTATAGTGCAAGAATTAATGGGGAAAACATTTGTTCTGATTAAACTGATTTATATTACGATATTCAATCGGCCGCAATTGATGGGAGTAGAATGAATAAGGTTAATTGAAATAGCAATTTATCCATCACAGAAAACAGCGGGGTAATAGGATATAAATAAATATTAGATAGAATGGAAAGACCTATTGATTAATTTATTTGCTAGACCGTGTTTTGTATAAGTTTCTTTTTAGAAGCATGATATTAACTGCTCAAAAGTGTGACAGATGTACATTAGGAACCGGCAAATAAGTAAACATAATGTTGTTTATGTAAAAAATAGTGGGTGTTTAATAGAAGTTGAGCGAGAAAGAATTAGGATAATACAAGGTGTGCAAATTAATTATTGAGACTGATATTTTTAAATATTTTTATTTGAAGATAGTTACAACTGAACGTTGTCTCCCTCAAAATAACTCCCTTAGGAAGCCACACAGCATTGGAGCCGGCTCTTCCATTTCTCATAGCAGTGCTGGAACTCGGATATTGGAATTGCCTTTAGCTGGTCGGTTGCAGCCGTTTGAATGTTTTCGAGTGTCCCAAAATGATGTCCCTTCAGATGAATTTTCAATCTTGGGAAGAGGAAAAAGTCACAAGGACTCAAGTCAGGTGAATAAGGAGACTGAGGAGCCACAGAAATATTTTTACTGGCCAAAAACCGTTTATGGAAATTGCTGTGTGACAATGCGCCTTTGTCATGATGCAGGATCCAATCGTTCTTGATGTTCGGTCTTACACGCATGACCCTTTTCGAGAACCTCTCAGTAAAAATGTTGATTAACGGTCTGACCTTGAAGTACGAACTCTTTGTGAACGATTCCCCGACTATCAAATAAACAAATCAGTGTGCTCTTGATCTTTGATTCATTCCCAATTCATTGGTCAAAAGTTGATGAACGGCGGTCTGACACAAATTCAACTATTCCCCGATCATTCACGCACAAGGATTTTGTCGACATTGCCATCGGTTCTTGCAGTTGAAGGGCTTCCGCTGCGTGGCTCATCTCCCATCGACTCTGTTCCTTCTGAAAATGCCTCAAACCACCAAAAAACTTGAGCTTTGACAAAACACTGTCTCCGTAGGCCTGCTTAAGTTTTGCAAAAGTTTCTGTAGCACTTTGCCCAAGCCTGAAGCAAAACCTGATAGCACGCCGTTGCTCAAAATTAATGTCTTTCATTTGTTGAACGCACTACAAAAACCGGGTTCACAGAAAAAACGACAACGGACAACCAAATGACTTCATCGAGTTAAAACTTGCACCGAACGCGTATTGCAATGTCCACTTGTCGCCCCTCCATGTCCCGTGCCTCCCGTGTTGCCATATCAAACGCTACGTTGTCAGTCTCATTACTTAATTTACACACCTCGTACGTAATATCATTAATACATACAATAGTTGGCGTAAGCATCATATGTCAATAGGACTGAAGTATCTTACATAATATGATATATTCGAAATATCCTAAAGTGAAGCTACAGATTTTATGAGAATTATTATGATACTTATTCCTGTGCTTTATAGATTTACAAAGAGCTTATTCAAAATTCTAAACTCGTTAATTTAAATTAAAAAAAACAGTAGAATTAAATGTCAAGAATGTACCTATACTAATCATTATTTCGGAAAACACTTTTCGCAGTTACAATTGCACTCTTTTGGCTGGCAATGGTTAATTAAAACCCCATGAAAAGTAAAATAATATTTTCTTTAGTCAAGAAATTCGCATAGAAATTCGAAATCTTCACTTGTGTTTAAATCTTTGAATCTGATTTGTTATATTTATATTTAATATAAATATATTAAAACATGCGGTCTAAAATTTATGTAACTAACTTAATAAAATTATAAATTACTGTGATGAAATTGATTTTTAAATACCTAATACTATCAGTCTATATTGCTCATAAAATAAATCAATTTGTTTCCAAATACAAAATAAATTTCTTCACCCCATTTCACAGTGCTTCTAGACAAATTAAATCACATACAAAAGTCAAATAAACTAAATTAAATGTTACAAATGCAATTCCACAATTTATTTCAAATAAATTTTAGATAAACACAATCACAATGAACCCAATGAAATTCCATTTAATTTGCACTTTCGCGCAAACCCTTTTTGTAATAAATACTAAATACTGTACATACACACAGTAGTTACTACAACTCTGTTGTACATATACATCGGCTTTGCTCACTGTTTCCTATCGTGCGTTCACGGACCGAAAGCTTCTGTTGCTGTTACATCTACCGTCATTACTCATTACGCGTTTCGGTTGGCCGATGGCGCTTTTGTCGCCTAGCATTTAGTAACACGTTAATCAACAAAACCCGGCTCGCCCCGTTGGCCGGCGGTGGTGTGTTGTTATCGCTAGCGCGCGTGTAGGTCCTGTCGGTTCAAAAACGGCGCGATATGTTCACAGTAAATAGGTTTTCATTAATATTTTCCTGTTTTCGCGCCGTGTCGTAATAGTTTACCCCATTATTCGATAATTGCTCTAACAACAATGGCTCAATAGCCTTTCAGGGTTCGTGTTATTTATGTGTTATATATTCCTCGATTTAGTCAACTAGCTGATTTAGCAATTTGATTTTCGAAAAGGTAAGAGAAGAAATTAATTTAATTTATTACATAGGCATTAGGTGCCTACGTATTTCTTAATGTAATCCTTTTGCAATATAAGCTTGATTTACGTTATGATTTTAGGTAAAATTTCTTTTTTTGGAAACAAGGTAGCGTTATGATTTTTATTTTATTTTGCCCTGTAAACTGTTCTGCAAATAAAGTTAACTATTATCATTTTTAAGTAACCTGTCACTATATTATTATATAGTAAGGTAATCTTTTGACAAGTACGACTTTTGGTATGAACAATTGAGGTATACAAAATAGTTTAATTAGTCGAGATTGAAAACCAAAATTTAAAGAGATTTTACATACAGTAATGACAAGAAACCTGGAAGATATAATAGACATGGAGGTGGGAGATTATAGATTTAGAAAAGTTCACAACTTAGTAGTAGCTTGGAAACATTGTAAGCGACAGAAATGAAACTAACATAGAAATCGAACAAAGAATAGAAACGGGGTATAACGCGTTTTACAAATACAAAGCGTTAATGACCAATAAAGAAATCAGTCTAAGCACAAAACTGAGAGTATATCAGTGGTAATGCGACCGTTGGCAACATATGCAGCAGAAACTATGTGTCTAACGGGGAAAGAAGAGGATAAATTAAGAAGATTCGAAAGGAAAATATACGGAGGAAGGAAAGACAAAGACGGGAAATACAGAGGACTAATGAATTTCGATATTGATAGATTACTGGGAGGAGAAGATATGGTCAGGATAATAAAATCACAGGGAATGAAATGGTATGGCCATATAAGCAGAAAAAGTGAAGAATCGGTGTTGAATATTATCGCAAAATGGAGCCCATTGGGAATACACCAAGAGGAAGGCCAAAAGCAAAATGGGAGAATCAAATTGTCAAGAACATCAAGACTACAGGGATCAAGGAGTAGAGGGAGATGATGAACAACAGGCAGCAATGGAGGAAAGTATGCGAGGAAGCACGCACAAACACGAACATGTGACAGCGGTGAGAGGAGATAGTGGAGTGACCAACCAGCAGGTCGAAAGAGTTCCAAGTGAACGCCTACAATTCTGTAAAGGAATGTACAGCCTTTCAAAAACCTAAACAAATCTAAAATTTGTTTGAATTAAAAGAATACCTTTAACATGCTCGGGTTCATACAAGATCAGGCCACCAATTTTAGAATTCAGCGATTGCCTATGCTAGAAACGAATAGCAGATTTACATACACCTCGCAACAAATTGATTAAGTAATTTGAGGCGCGTATTTCGGTAATACATGGATAGCGATCGTCAACCACATGAGTGTGAGGGTGATTACTGCACTGCCCCATAGTCCTTGCTGTCTTTATAGTAAATTTACAAGTTACTTACATCTTGGTGCGTCTGTTCAGATCGTAATATTTTACGTTTAGAAGTTTAAAGTTACGGCTCATAAAATAAAGATTTGGAAAGTTTAGATATCCCCTCTTCGATTATAAATTCAGTTAATGCAACAGAATCAATATTGATTTTTCGCTACAAGAAAAAATGATCGAAGGAAAATCTGGGAGATAAAATCAATTTTCGAATAAGTGGTTATGCCTAATTTGATATTTACAAAAAATACGTAAAATTGACCCATTATTTTTAGCTTCTTCTATTTCTTACTTGGTTGAGGTTGGATTTAGTCACGTTAACAATTTATTAAGAAAAACTAGAAATCGATTAAGTGTGATTTACGATTAGTATTAACTAATTTTACACCTAATATAAAAAGTATTATGGAAAATATCATTAAGATTAATACATTTTAGACATTAGTTACTGTTGATTATGACTTGTTCTATACATTGGAACATAACTGTATAGGTACTCCCATAATATATTTAAAATAACTGAAGTAGTATTGTAAAATTGTAAATGTAAATGTAAATTCCTCTACTAGCCAATAAAAAATACTTAATATTACTGACCTTCAATAAATATTGTAGTCTATAGAAATTTTAAAATGTGAAATACCATAAACAAGTTTAAAACCATAACCATCTCGTTGACAGTCCTGGAAATTTATGCTTGAATTATGTCTATTTTAAGCAGGGACCTTGACTTATTCAAACAATTAACATGATCTCATTTTCAATTTCAACATGAATATTTCAAGTACTATATTTGTGTTTTCTACTTTAAATTTAAGTTTTTATATTAACGTAAACTATTTACCTGATTTTATTGGTAACCTTATGTTCTTATTACTTTTATCTAGGTACAGTGGTACAAAAAGTCTTCGTACGATAGCAGTTATAAGCTTGTTTGTACAATTAAATACGAAACCTTATACACATGTGGGCTAAAATGATTGATTTCGTGTACCACAACTATTCTCTTTCAGTAAATGGATGAATCAGATTAATGATAAATATTTTCTTAGGAAATCTATATTTACTTAAACTACTTTAAAACTTACTACAAAAAAATCTCCGTACAAACAAGCAGGAAAATTTATCTTTCAAACAATTAATTTATAATTAATTATAAATATAATATATTAATATTTGGTCGGGTTTCCCCTTCACTTAATGACGGATCGCAATCTGTGTTCGATTGAGTTTACGACTTTTTCAATAACCGAAGGTTCAATTTTATTCCATTCTGTTTCTAGCTTTTCCTTTAATTCTTTTTTATTATTTATTTTATGTTTGCGAATACGTCTTTCCAGTTCTTCCCATAAATGTTCTATCGGATTTAGATCCGGTAATCGGGGAGGATGATTTAGTGTGTTTTCTAATAAATTTTGTTGCAAAATGTTGAGGCAACCCTTACTATCCATTGTTGTCTCAGTAAAAGCTAATTTACCTGTCCATGCAGTTGACATACACCTCCACACCAGAACATTGCCACCTCCATGTTTTACAGTCCCATTTAAATTTTTCACGTTTAACTCCGTATTAGGCTTTCTCCATACTTTCTGTCTTCCATCTGACCCATAGATATTAAACTTGCTCTCGTCACTAAATATTACCCTACAAAAATAATTAGAATTTTTGGATCGGGAGCTATTCCTCACAGTGCCGGAGTTTCCGTAATGTTGAATAGTATATTGCATCGTGGGTTTAGGTTTGTTAACGATAGTTGCTACCTTCTCCAAAGAATTGCCCTTGGCACATAATTTTACTATTAAGGTACGCAAATCTGCACTTAACTCTCGTCTTTTGGCCACTATTACGAATATATTCAAATATAGGTGTGCATTTCACAGGCATCAGCAGATAACTAAGGTTGCATTTATAATAGAACTATTTTTTTCTAGCAATACGAATGCAGCATACGGAGACATTTTTGTAGCAAATAGTGTGGACATTTTTATATTTTTGTGATCCTTTGAATAAAATGTGGATTTTCCTGATATTTTTTTACTCTTTTATACATAAATAGTGCAGATTGTGCAGAAATTTAATTCCTTTGTTTTTACATATAAGATTTAGAATTTAATTGTACAAATACACTTATAACTGCTATCATACGAACCCTTTCTTGTGCCACTGTACATACGACGGAATTATGTGACGTAGTCTTTATGTTTGAATCAAGGTATGCTGGCATTGAATGACATTTCATGACAGTTTATTTAGAAAGCGATATTGTACGAAGGAAAAATAAATTATTCCTTTTTAATTTAAACGAGAATGGAAGGAATGTTAAGAACACTTAACTTGGACACAAAAGAAGTAAGAAAGAATGTGTTTTATTTCTCCGGTGGTATTCTGAAGACCAAAAGAATTTTCCATAGGCATAAGGGATTCCCGACTTGCCTATTACACGGAAAGCAATCTATTTCGATACATCGATTGTATTCCTCCTTTACAGTTATACAGTTTACCTACGGGATTACGATGGCAAGTGTACAGAATACATCAGCTCCCTTATTTTCATAATATCTGGATCCTATAATTTAAATGTCCTAAATTATAGGATGAATTTGCACCGGGATATTTAGAATTAATTGGTATACTAAACTGAAAATAGAATTAAGCACATATTGGCAAGCTTCTATGAAATTTTGCAATGTTACTGTCTCCTTTGAAAGAAAACAACAATTCAATTTATCTTAAATAAGAATAGGCTGTTATAACAAGCTAAGTTATTTATATTATATACGTAAATATAAATAGTGGCAAATCATATATATAATATGCCCACATTTTTCTGAATAATTTCGAAAACATCTTGGGCATACATTTAATTTAGCACCTTCCAAATTAAACATTGCCAAATAGCTTTTATAGTACCAGAAATATGTATGTATGGACGTTCCTTGGCACAAGACGAATAAACAAATATAGCCTTGACGGTTATAAATTTTCGTATATGTTAGTGAATATTTCGTAGTTAGAGAAATGTATTTAAAATAATATTTTATTTTGGAAGAGATTTATGCATTTTTAGAAACAGACAGGACACAATGTATGTTCCGAATTTGTCAAATGTATCTATATAAAATCACATAAATTATTTCTAAATTATATTTGGACGGACGAAGATTACAAAAACGGACATATTTGAAAGAAACAAGTAGATATCAAATAACTTGACCATTTACGTTGTGTTCTGTTTACGGATTATTTTATAATTTTCCATACTTTATAATGATTTTAGAACTGTTTAATTATTTGAAATTAATTGCTATAGGTACTCATTACTAGAACATATATTACTCGAACATATACCATAGCCGTGCAATGCGTTCTACGGATTATATTTAGTCGAAAACTTCCGAACTATTGCTTATGTGCTCATATTACAACCCGCCAACACTCAAATTAAATCCAACACAAATCCGTCCTTAAATCACTCTGTCCTGACAATATTTCTTATATTTGTGGTTTTGACTGTTTACGTTTCGCGAAATATTTGCCTCTAAATTTGTTGGGGGGCACATTCCCACCGCTACATGCTTGCTGCCCTAGAAGTTGTCTCCAATTTGTGCACTCTACTCATTACGATCAAAATTCCTTTATTTTGATGACAGTATGATATACTGCGTTGGAAAATCAACATATGTTATTAGGAGCGAAACACATGTTGCTAATGTATTATATTTACGCTCTTCACTTCCGCCGAAACTCTGGCTTCTATATCGGTCCGATTTGGTATCGAAACCGGCATTCTAAATAAAAGTTTTCCATATCGTATATAATATAGAGGTCTAACGTTCATGTCGGAGCATGGACCGCCTGCTTGGGTGAGCTCTTCAGATCCGGTTGTGGCGGTGGATCCGTCTGCATAATTCTATTTATTCTTGTGGTGCGTTTCCGTTCTTCCCGTTATTTTCCTCCGTTTATTCCTGTCCTTGATCTTCCGTCTCCAGTTCGTAAGTCTCGTCGTTTATATGTCCTCCATTATCTGCTGATGCCATCTACTTTTTGGCCTTCCCTTGGTCTAGTTTCTAGGTCCCCGATTTATTACGTTGCTTATAATTGTATCGTGTTCTCTTCTCTGTATGTGGCCAAATCATCTCAATCTTTGCGATTTCATGTAGCACATAATATTTTCTCCGTCAATTGACTTCCTTATTTTGTGATTCAGAAGCGGCCTAAATTCTATAGGTATGATTTTTGTTCCTAGGATTCTTCTTAGAATTTTCTTCGCCAGTATTAGCAGTTTTTCTTGGTTCTTGTTTGTTGTGCATATCACTTGGGCATGTTTTTATTGGCCTAATTACCCTCTTGTATATTTTCATTTTTTAAGTTTCATTTAACAGGCTAAATATTTTCTTTCCTGCTTTTTATTCTTTTGTTTGTTTCTATATTTCTGTCATTATTAGTGCTAGTCGTCAGATGAACCTAGCTCAGTGTACTAATTATTAATTATAATACGTCCACGTCTCCCACCTTCGTGTTATTACAGTTAACATTGCCTCATATCAAAAAAAAATTAAAGCTCCTCCCTCACTACTCACCTACTCACTCACTTCTACCCCAACTTTAATTCAAAACAGTTATCCGTTTTTTTTTTAATGTACAATGCCAATTTTTCATTCTGCGAAAAGTGGTCTGAACAAAGAGAACTGACCCCTTTTTCATGTCCGCACTGGTGCACTGCGAACTTTTGTAATAAATTCCGAAACAATGAACAGTGGGTGCTCTCTATATTATAGTCAAACAAAAGAGAACGGTATAAAAGGGGACAGTTTGCTTTTATTCAATATCCATAAATATAAAAGTGTTAAAATTAGAATTAGGTTTCGAAAATTATAAAATTAATTTACAAGTAAAGAACAATAAACTTAGATTGCTTTCCTTTGTTTCAGAGAACCGAAAACGTTGATCTTTCACTCAGTATACCGCAGACGAACTTTCAAAGCAACGGTTACGACATGAGCGATCAGGTAAGGCAATATAAAACGGGAAATAATTCCTAGAATGGTAGTACATGTCCTCTGTACGTGTCTGTTTTATTATTTACATTTACTTTTATTGTTATTGCTTTCTAACTGCAGTCATTTGCGTCTAGTTTTAATATACATGATACCATTTCGATGAACTTTAATAACTATATACACAGACGTTGCTAATCGGTACGATTTATGGACTGCTACTATCCGCCATTTCTATGCACATATATCATTTCTCTAATG
The DNA here is from genome assembly GCA_031763485.1 of Osmoderma eremita. NCBI lineage: Eukaryota > Metazoa > Arthropoda > Insecta > Coleoptera > Scarabaeidae > Osmoderma > Osmoderma eremita. Next base: position 113,110 of record JARFOC010001332.1, read on the forward strand.
CAATTGTTACGGAAACTGTTTTCGGAGAATATGTTTGAAGTAGAGCTAGACATGTTTTAAACTCTTAAGCTAGTTCAACAAAATAATTCTTCAGAGTAAACTATTAATTTAATTTTCCTGTGTTTGCTCGAATTGGAATGTGTCCAATCGGCACAGCAGAATAATGCGTATTCTATTCCAACAAAATTAAATATCTGGTCCTTTCTTTTACTCTTTACTGAGCTTATCCGCACCTGGTAAGAATTTACTCTGTATACATATTTTCTAATAGTTTATAATATTCTGCAGCTAATGTTGCTAATTAAATTTTCATTACAACTATGGTTATTTTAAGAACAGTATATACACACTGTTCGGGCTACTCCTCCCGCACAAAGTATTAATTATTTCGGGAATACGTGGATTCCCATTATCAAGTCTAATAACCGAATGCGGTTATTTCTTCGGTTATTTTTTCTGAACAAAATAGAAAGCTGCCTTTTTATTGCACTCACATCAGTTAATAAGACCAGAAAAGTAACCGGTGTCCAAGTAACATGACCGGATTTAAATTTGCACAATTCTTTGGGTTTGCAGTTGACTATTCACCAAATACTTTGACCTATATTATTCGTAATTGTTCCGCTCATGTAAAGGTATTCGAAGAAACAGGACATTATCATTCTGAAATTACATTATAATTTTGGGAAAAGATCTTTGCAAAGAAGTTTGTAAACTACATAGAATATTTGCTCGTCCAATACACGAAATGAATCAAGCATTGAAGAAACTGGGTCAATAACGATCGAATAGGTCATGTTTCGCAGTCTCTTAGAAATACTGGCAGTAGGTAGAAGTATCGCTGCAAATCCGAAAATTTTGATTCAGCGTAATTGACAATAACCGAACATTTCAAAAGCTCCTCTTTAAGCTCACTAAATACTTGCACCTTCAGGCAAATAAAGTTCAGCCTGCAAAGGGAAAACCTCACAAGCTACATCCGACGTCGGTAATTTTACTGGGTCGCCTTTGGAACAACGTGAATTTGCCTTGGCTTCAGTTAAAAATCAGTTTTAGAGATGAAGTGCATTTCCACTTAACCCGTAACTACAAACGTATAGTTGGTGCAACATAATAACAGACGTACGGTCATAATGACTCCTAATAAAAAATGTTGTTTAAATAATAAATAAAGTAAATTGGTATATATTACTTTATTGTATATATACTTCATACAAGCGTTTTAAATCAATTTTAATAAAAATGTTTTTAGCTTAGTTTAGAAAATAGGAGTGGGAGCACATAAACGTAATGATTTGTAATGACTGGATTAATCGGTTCTATAAATACAAGCAAAAGTAAATAAACATATTATGGTACAAGAATGTGCTGAAATAAACATAAACTAATAAAAAGACGTAAAGCAAACCTAAAACATTAAATTCTAGGAAAGCGTGCAATGGTTTTTAGAAGTGCTTTTATATGGCACAATCCCTACAGGTACGTCTTGTACATTCCATACAAATGGGAATTGTACAAATATAACAACAATGGGACGTTTTTCTTCTTTTATCTGAAGGACATCTTCTGCAGGCTTTTCTGGTTTCAAATTTGTCATCATGTAGAATATTTTGTGCTTCTCTAATATGTAGCACCCTTCCAATGCACAGTTTTACTTCCCGATTGATATGAAAATTTTCAAATCTTCGTCTCATTTCCGGAGTTACCAGAATCATTCCTAATTTTTTTACAAAGTCAAACCATTGAATTTTAGGATTATCCTTGTAAGACTGGTAAAGAACAAAGGAATTAGCGGACGATATCCTAAAAAATATATCGGCCAACGTCTTGTTCTTCGTCCGGTGGAATACACGTTACATTTTTCGTCTAAACTATCGACGCCTCCTTTATTGCAATTATAATAAGATCATTATCTGTAGCAATATTATGATGCATTGAGGAGACCAAAACTACGGCTCTATTTTGTTTTGAAACATAGGAAATCATCGTTACTTCATTAGTAAATCCATATAACCTAGAGTACACAGGTCTTGTTCTCTTTGCTAAAAACTGTGGTGGTATTTCGGATTTTTTTTTCCATAGTCCCAACGTAAGTCAAGCTCTTTGTTTTTTCAATAACTTTATCAATTCCATTGAAGAAAACCAATTATCGGCTGTTACATTTCTGTTTGTTCCGTAGATTGGCCTTGCAAGTCGAAGTATCGCCTGTGTAGGTTTAGAATACTTCTGTGCTGCATCAGATAAATCGAATCCATCCGAGATTTTGCCACAGTATATGTAGGCATTATAGAGGTAGGACGTTCTAGAATCCGTTTTTGATAATATTATGTTCTGGTGTTCCAAATATAAAGGTGGCCCTTTAGACCACTTGAAACGGTTCCTTCCATAAAAATAGTTTTTTTCACTGCGTACTTCTAACCCGTCATCTTATTTTTCGATATTTCCTCGTTCTTCCTGATCCAAGTGTTCATCTAATTCTATTTCAGATTCGCTATTGTGATCGCTTGGAATGCAGTCGTCATCGGAATCAATATTACTTCCGCCAGCATCACTAATATCTTCTAGCCATTTTAGCAGCGACTCCTCGTAATCAGGATCTCCATATTTTACTCTTTTTGAGGGACCCGGTTGTTCTTTAGAACTCATCATAAATTCTAAAAGAATTCACATGTAAGCGAAATCAAATAAGAACGTGAACCTGACGTCTTCTTGACTTCGTAAAAATTTAGAAGTTTTATTCCGAAGATAAAAATGCCAACACGAACACGGCTCTTTGTGTGCAGACTTAATACAAAAGATGGAAAGGTACAGACGCTCAGCTGTGTGAATAGTAGACGTGGCTAAAAACGCGCCAATTTAAAACAGTAAGGAGTCACAATGACTCCCCATCTGTCGTTACGGGTTAAGCGAATCTATCATAAAATAAAACTCAGCTAATGGAGATAATAGTGTAATCTTGAAGAAGCATAGCTTCAACAGGACAATGCCACCCCAAGGAAACTAGGACTCATTTTTCTTATATGATATAATATTTATATGCAAAATATCTATTTTTTATTAATATTTTACTTTTCTTATTTATTTGGTGATAATATTGTATATGAAACAGTCCGTCCCATTATTTTTTATTGGTTTGAGGAAAGGTATTTTGTACCATGAAGCAGTTTTAATTTGCACCTACTCATAAAAAGAATTTTCTACGTTTATACAATTACATTTTACCATTTTCTGTATCCCAAATTAACATTTTCGTTTAGATAAAATGTGATACGTTTGTTACAAATGATTGTTTTTAACAACGCATTGGTTTCGTAACTGCTGCTGTGTAGTTTTCTCCGCTGCTCCTTATATCATCGGGTGACTATACACGTATCTGTCACACGATATATAAATTCAGTAAATAAACACAAATAGTAATTGTACATAAATCTCATATTGTCATTTATGTGTCAAATTGTCATTATCACTTCTTTCATCGAATTAAATAAATATAGTAAACGCCTATCGCCTACATTTACGTATATTCTAGAGATATAAACATACTTCTTTCCATCTCCTCGCTGTAATTTGTATTTATGTATTTACCTTGCATCCGAGACTAACCGAATGAAGAAATGCCTTATGCATGGGAGTTATTAGAGATAGAAGTCAGGTCACCTTGATTTGGGCATTGACCTCTATGTCTCTGCTGTCATATCAATCATCAACTGCCGTTGTTACGTTGTCTTAACTCTTTACTCTTATGTTGCGTTGCATGTTGGCGGCCCGTTCGTGTTGTGCCGTTGTTTGGTTATATTGCTGCTCCGTTGTTTGTGTTAGTTTTCTCAATTCTGTGCTGCCGTTGCTGTCGTTCATTGCCAGCCATCAACGTTCGGAAGGAATTATGTCTTTCTAAATTGAATTCGAGCATAGGAGGAGGGCCCTGCTAGTAGTAGTGTAGTAACCGTTTCTGTATCTCAGAAGGTAGCCAGAGTCGTAGGTCATCTGTGCGTACTGGGGATCTTGCAGCGGTAACACGAGGCAAGTGTATTCCTCGTCTTGTGTGGTCTTCTTCGGTTTACCTTTATTAAATTCTTAAAATTCCGCGTCATCCACCGAATAATAATTTAACGTCCGGTCAAAAAATAAATCTAATTTGAGTAGATGTCGTCGTTATTTCTGTTAAATTAATGCCATGGGCACGGGTAATTTTTCATGAACTAATGAGATCATAAAAGAACTTTTGAATATCACGGCGAACATTAATTTTATTATGTTTAATCCAGGGTTATGAGGAAAAGAAAATCCGTTTACATAAATAGAATTTTACGTAGTCGCCACAAGGTAATCAAACGTAAATTACAGCGTGACTAAGCACTAGTCTCACAAAGGATTATCTGAGGTTCTTCAAACGGGAATGGATTAATCCTGTTATAACATTTATTCATATGTTTCTGAATTAATACTTCATCACTTATGTATTATAATAGTAATTATTAATTTTAATTTTCTATATTGGAATTTTCTGCATACAGTTACAGCACTATGTGAATTAATCAATAGTAAAATGTAACAACTTAGTCTACATTGTTATGAATGCAAAGGAATACCAAAATGAGGAAATACACACGAGAAAATACAAGCTTTCCAAAAATAATTAAAACATTTATTCAAATAGATATTTGCCTTCTATATTATTGCCTTAAAGCTACGATGTTGGGTATCCAAGTATTTCTTTGCTACTAGAAAATACCAATATTAAATAGGTACATAATTCATAGAAACTTTTGGTTATTCAAAAAATGAGGACATCAGATATACGAAGTGTGGACATTTCATTCCCGCAGTGTACCTTCAGAAAATATACACGTATGGAACTATTGGCTACCGTTCCCTTCAAAGTACTCCCCTTACAGTGTAGTCTGTGAAGTTAGATTTAAATCTGAATTTGACAGTTACCGGTATTCCCTTGTTATTATTTATGGTATAGCAGATATAGTAGAAATCTTCTTGATTTTGACAATAACCAACAATAACCAAAAATCGTCAGGTAAATAGGCAGGCCGGGCCAATTGAGTAAATGCTTTTATGGCCAAAAAAATCTCTTGCAATGAAGGCACTGCTACTTGGCGCATTATCGTCTTGAATGAGAGTGTCAGGCCACAATTCAGGTTTTTTTTTTGCTCGAAAAGAATCTCCTAATCTCTAAGTTGCCTGTAGATAGGTTGATTCTTTGCCCCTGTTCAGTAAATTCATGCATCGAAGAAACACACCAGAATACTCTATGGGCGCGACAACGTGCCTTTTTATCGCGCAATGACCCCGGAAATTTCCATTGTATGCTCCGACGTTTTATTTCTGGAAGCACCAAGTTTCAGCACCTGTAGTTACCCATTTTTTAACCTCTTATGCCAGTCAAACATACTTGACTTCTTCATAGCATCATCACGATATAGCTAACTGACCACTATCTCTATCAACTTGAAATTTGCACACGTGTTTGCTTAGAAACTTTCAAAGACGAATACTCTAAAACATAAATTTCAAATAAAATCTGGCATTACCACAACGTAATAAACGGAATGCTTAAATTTTCACGAAAGCGTCATCAAAACATTTGTATTCTCCTCAACTACCGTCTGTAAAGATAAGTCGTGTACATCATTTATTTGCCCCACATTATAGCAACTACGTCGTTTGCAAAGCATTTTAAATACCGACCGTGTAACTTTCTCCGCAATACATCACTAACTCTGACAAGAATCTTGACAAATTACCCGATTACATCAATGCAAAAAATTTGGGAAACTCGATTTAATTGACCCATCGCTTCTACAACTTTCTTGTAACCGCAAAAATTCTGTTGCAGCTGCTTAAAGGTTTCGCTACTAAGGTGTTGAAAAAACTACACGGATAACGGTATCTAGGATGAGATTATGTGAACACAATAACTGCTTCTGGCGACTAACACCTTATTAATAAACTTTCATTTATATTACTATAATTTTACGTAATCCTCAAATAAATTTCGCAGTAAGCTTTATAACACATGTACTGTCATTAGAGACTCGTAAAAGCGGGGACATCATACCTAATTCAAAATATGGCTTTGGCAAATGTAGGTACTAAAGTAAATTAACTAAAGAAATTTAGTGACTCTTAGAAAATCATTGAAAATATAGCACGTTTTATTCACAAATAATATCTAGTGAGAGTTAACATCTGATTTACATACATATACAAGAATATAAGACCATGTATCCACTGTATTAGGAACATGCTCTTGCAAAATAATCTAAAGGGTAGACTAGTAGATAATACGGCAGGAAGTTACAAACAATCACTTTTATAAATGGATTAAAAGGGTCATGTTAATATACACTTCAAATAGAATAAACGCGGGTTCTAGCTCGAACTAACACTACAAAATCCCAACACATTCAATGCGCAATCCTATATAGATATATATATATATAGATTAGTCAGGCTTAAGAAAATGAACTGATGTTATTTAACGTATTTGAGAAGAACGGAAAACTCTATCTTTGACCTGCAGCATGCAAGCCAATCAAAGGGAACCAGTTACTACAGAATTCAGTATTTCAAAATCTATGTATGTAGTTCTCTCTAAAATCCTTTTGATAAAAAAATACTTTCTATTCAGGAAGAAATATGCTCCATTTATGTAGACCAAGATACTGGGGTGAAATCATGTCCCAATATTTGACAATTGGCAAAACAACAGTTTGCTGCACTTTTTCACCTTAACAGAAACTAATCTAACGAATCCTGTTTTGGTTGGTTTATAATGTGCAGTTCACACATTTGTATAGGAAATACACCTTCCTGTAGTTCATACTGTGTTTTTTATAACGAATTTGCAAGGAAAAACGCTAGAAATAAAAAGAAATGTAGAATTTTTGTATCAGACAGACAAAGCAATGAAATTTTGTGAAAGTATATATTATAATGTGTATAAATCATGAAAAATGACGTACAAAGTGATATATTTACTTGAAAAAGGTGCGGATATATGAGTTTCGGCTGTACTTTGCATCGGAAACATCTCTCTTTAGCGTCCAGCAATAGTCTACCAACATAGCAGGGTTCCATTTGCCTTGGTATCATCAGCACTTTCATCGTCGCTTAGTGTCATGTTTTGTGGAGGTATAGGCTTTAGGCACAGGTAATTCCGGACAGTGAGGTACTGGTGTCAGTGCAGATGGAATATTAGGATATGTATGTTTGGATTTAGAAGTCATACCACTTATATTTGTTAGACAAAAATAGCTATCGGTAATATGATCTGATGGTTCCCTCCAAACCGTAGGAATAACAAAAGGCATATATCGTTTACCTTTTGCCCACGCTGTAAGAACTCTGACACACCTAACACAGCAAATATGTGGAGCCCAACTTTGGGCTTCACCACTTACTTTACACTTAAAATACTACTCATACCACTTTTTAAGGAGAGGTGTGAAAGACGGTTTTTGATATTTAAATGTCAATTCGCCGCAAATGTAGCAAAAAGAGGTCGGGTGGTTTACACATTTCCTTGGCATTTTTACAGGTGATCAAATGTTCGCGGTTTCACTACAATACCTTGAACGCACCACAACGCAACACTCTTTAAAACGTTAACAACGTCAGCGTATATGTTCATTCACCGAGCTCTAGCCGACAACTGAAATAACAAGAGATACTACCTAGGAATGGGAAATGCAGGTCTTAACAAGTCAAGACATGTTCAAACATTAACCATTGGATGCTGCTTGATCAGATCCGAGCTCTAGCCGACAACTGAAATAACGTCCTTCTCTTATACTACATATCTATGCATGCGTATTTTAGGTGGATAAGCGAATATCTTGGCACATAAAAACTAAGGGTGATGGAGAAATTCTGAAAACATAATTGATTTCAGCATGCAAAAGTATATCGGAATCAGGCAACCAGTGTAATCAAAGATTTGTGAGCAGGCATGTAAGAGATCATTCGCCGCAAATTAATGAATCACTTCGAATTAAGTATTTAACCGTCAATATTACCTAATATACAAAGACTTCCAATAGCGATCAAACTCAAGTGATTAGTATAACGTCATATTGTAAAATAGGTTAGTAGAACGTAATTACGATCATTTCTCACTAAAAATGTCGTTTAACAAGGTTGGTAGTAATAATATAGGTTTTCATGTTATCGCTGATATGAAGGAAATATCATTTTCATTCGCATTTATCTCATTTCCTAACAACAGCATCGATCCCATTTAATGTTATTGTGTTGTAAGTCATTAATGTTCATAAATGTTGGCATTAAAAACTTAAACAGGCTTCATTATTTGAAAAAAGAAAACGGAAAGCATCAGTTCACAATGAAATTAATGCTGCTGATGAAGAAGAATTCCAACGTGTTCTTCAGAGTTTTAAGTGACGGGTAAATGCTTCTTCAGAAAATAATGAACAACATTTTCAACATTTTATGTAATTTAAATTTAAGTTAAAGCACAAAAAGTAAATATACTTTGTAAAATGTATTTTAGGAAAATCTTATATGTAAAAATATTTAAAAATCAATTCGCATCTGAAATATTTAATTAAAGTATAACCTAGCTATGAAATATTGTGATTTTTAATCTAACCATTCCTAATTTGTAGTAGTGGTGTGTATACTCAAATAAGATCACGTGAGTTTGATGGCGATCGTGAAGTGGAGTAACTTTGTCTTCCGAAAGTCTTTAAAAAATGGCTAATCACTGCCCTATACGATTTACCATAAAATATTCCATATACAGTGTGTTAAGCGCTGTTATTGTCAAGTCTATACAAATACATGCCGAAATGTTGTTAGAAATGTGAGAGACGTTCAAGCCTGTTATATGTTATAGCGACAGGACCGATGTGCTTGGAGATATGGTTCTAGATATAGTTTAACTTATTTAGTTATAGTTGTTTTTATAAGCACACTTGCTGAAACACTTACTAGCTGCCGCAAGGTTATTTTACACGCCACACCACCGCGTATTTTCTATTACGTTGAACGTCGTACAAGTTCGGCTGAGGGTAGTAGCCCTTAACGCTCTGTATACTAAATATATTAAATAATTTTAAGTTTACTACAAACGAACGTTTAATGAAAACAATGGAGTCATATTCATATTTTCGTATAAAACTACTTCCCCTGTACATTAGGTTTAAAGTCAATATTGCTAATGTATTTTTTTCTTCCTTTTATTGCGCCATATTCGCCCATATGCATAAACGCAGCATAATATCTCCCACTTCTAGATCGATCCGCGTACGTCCTCCATATCGCTCATAACAGAACGATTAGCATATGAAAAACTTACAGTATGTTCCCGTCTACGCGATGCGTCCGTGGGTACGTGCATACATATATGCATGTTTCTTTCCTTGTCTGAAAATCGACCGACAGCAGCGCCACCCGGCGGTGACCTACCAAAGTAACTTTAATAGAGTTGAGCTGAATACCCGTTGGATGTAATTTATTTGGCAGCGAAGAAATATGGCCCATAACTTTGTATGAAAATAAAGAAGAATTATATGAACATTATAAATCAGCTTTTGCTCATTTTTATTACATTTGCCGAAATTTATTATTTTCTCTAATTAAATGCTGCAATGAATAATTCGAAAAAACGATGGGTATCGAGGCGGCCGTAGGTAAATGATGGGTGGCAGGGAGGGGCATACTTAAAGGCTGTTGTTAATTAGTTTTGGTTTTTGGCGTCGAAGAATACACGAGGGGTCGGTGAATAATGCCGAGATTATTAGCGAGCTCATCCGCGGCCTCCGATTTATCATTAGGATTTTCGCTATTAATTCGAAGCCGGCGTCGACTTTATATCTAATGTTAGATCCGACTTTCGATGAGTAATTTCAACTTCTTCAATTATTCTTTCATTATTCAGGAACCGGGGGATTAGAAAACGGAGAGATCCGAATCTTCTAATTGAAATACCGCTGCTAAGAAAGTTGTGTTTCGATGATTGATTCGACGCCATTCTTTGTAATTTGGGGCGAATATCAATTGTAAGATAGGCTTTTCTTTATAATATATACATATATATAAAGAGAAAACACGAAGATGTAAAAAAGCATCAACACCAACAATCTAGTAATGTATTATAATCCATTTCCGATTTCTTACTGCAAAATGCAAATTCCTGCTAGTTTCAAACTCTCATCATAACTACTCCTAATACTTTCGAAGTGAACAGAAAACTGCTAGCGGAGAAATGGAAATATTCGTTTAATAATGCGAAATAGTTTTTCCTCGCGAAAGAGAAAAAGATTTTGTTGCGAAGAAACATGTTTCTCCCGCACTGCCCCTTTCTTGTGCGCGTCAGCGCCCTAGCTCAACAGAAAGTTTGCACGTCTGAAATTCTAACAGATGCAGCAAGTTTTCTGTCAACTGAATAAAACTTACCTTGGAATAAATTTTCGCGGAATGGACGAGTACTTTAAGGGACGTGTTTTCGGTATGTCGATTCATTTCGAAAGTAGGAAAGTTTTTTTTAATGGCACCAATAATTCATTCATCAACATAATTATAAACCAATGATGACTTTTTTCAGTATTCAAACTTTTGGGTGCACATTGCGTATTTTTTGTTTTTACTACAAATGCGTTTTTGCAAAGCAAGTATACTTTTCTTACAACTGCAACAAATAATATTTATTCCTTTTAGAAGATATAAAATACAAAGAAGAAAATTGTTTGAACCAGTAAAAGTGTTCCACCGGGAAACGTTGTACCTCCGACAAAAACCTTTTCTGTACAAACTCTTCCATCTACATATTTATATCTATACAGGGTGTTCAAAAATTTCGGGGCACTATTGCAACTTTCTGATTATTAATGCTACAGATTCGGTTAAATTAACACTGATTCAGTATTTTCAGTGTTGATTAAGGTGCAATTGAGAAAAAAAGCAATTGAATGATGCGTTTTTAAGATAATTTAAAATTTAGTACTTTTTTAAATTGAACACCCTGTATATTTTTCAATATTTGGAAAGACAATATAATATTTAATTTAAAAGCCTTAATACACTTTTGCCCTAATATGAATACTCAAAAAGTTACGAGGGATTTTATTGTAATACGCGTAATACAGTTTTCTTGCATTAAAAATCGCAGTAGGCGACCACACATGGACCGCGAAAAACAAAACCCTTGTAAATTTCACTCTGATTTGACGTTTCAAGTTATTGTGTTTAATTCAATATCATTAATTCCCTTTTAATTAAGTCTTTCAAAAATTTGTTCTTCTAAAAACAATGTTGGTACTTTTGCAATTCAATTTCATTAAGTTTAAACTTTATATATACTTGCGATCAAAATGAAAATATACTTGTTTGTTTATGTTTAGACTTTTCATACGCCAAGCTTCGGAGACGAAGAGTTTGATATACCGGCAATCAATCCGCAACAGCAACACGGTGGGGATCAGCACGCAATGCAAAACTATCAACAGCAGCAGCAGATGAACATGCAACAGATGAACCAACAGCAGGACAGCATGGGCATGCACGATCCGACCGGAGGTTATCAACAGCCATTATACCTATCGGGTCCCGATCATGGGATGGTGAATCCTTCCTATCATAGCCCGCAGCCCAACTACACTATGGCAGGTTCAGGTCAGCAACCGTCGCCGCACAGTAACCAGTTGTTGATGATTCAGCAGCAACAGGCACAACAGCAGCAACAAGCCCAACAGCAGCAACAACAACAGCACCAACAGCAGATGATGATGGCCCACCAGCAAGGCGGTAGGGGGCAATACGGAACGTCTCCTCAACATCCCCAAGGCAGGGGTAACAGTCCACCCGCTCCTCCTGGGCTGGAGCCTACAACCAGTGAAGATAGTGATGACAGTACTCCCCATCCTCCTGTGGTAAATTTCATACTTTATTATACCAATTGTACCAATTTCTTATAAAATACGAGACTTTAAAAACAAAAGGTGTATATTATATTAAAAATTTATTTATAAATTCTGTAAAAATATAAAATAGCGATGAGTTTTAGACGTTAGAATATTTGATTACAGATAACTGGTGTCAAGAGGCCATCTCCGGAACCTGCCGACCCTGGTCTTACGAAAGCCCAAAAGAAACCTAAAGTCCAGAAGAAGAAAAAGAAGAGGGACCCTAATGAACCGCAGAAGTAAGTACAACCTTTATATTTTGAATTTTTTATTGTTTCAAATGTTATTCAAATAAGAAATTTTATTGAATAATGGAAACTTTTTTCTCTATTTGTTGTTAGTCTATAGCATTAATTAAATAAAACTTAGAGAGAGGAAGGGGTTATCTAAATTTGAAAAAGGCCAAGTAGTAAATTAGACTATATTTCAAATAAAAATGCTTAACACACACATTTACAAATACTAAATATAAAGCGCTTTTGTAATGTCGAATCTTGAACTTAACTTTTGTCACCAATATAAAATAATAGTGGTGATGCCATTTAAAACTATAGCTCTCTCAACAGCCGACTTTTGACAGCGATAATGTTAAAATCATACCAACACAATCAAACACAACTTGACATTTAGCAAATGCATAGCAATGTCTGCAAAATCTAGTGACATTTCGTCGCCGTAAGATTTCTTCAATTAGAACGTTGCCAGTTGCGTAGATAAGGTAAGTTGTCAAGGCACTTGACATACGTCATTTTGACGTTCTATTTAGTTTTCTTATTTTTTTTTATCCATAACCTATCTATATACCTGTCAAACCATGATATGCTTTGTAATGCGTAGCAACTATGTCATGAAAAGACGAAATGTCAAAAGTCGGTTGTTTAATCGCAAGAGCTATATGAATAAAACCCTCTTCTAATTGTTTTGTGGTATACTAGAATAATAATTTGCAATTTTTATTGGAGTTCCTAAATAAGAATACGAACCCAATGTATGATAATTAGACCCGTCAAATGGAAGAATACTTGTTTCATGGAATCATAAAAGAATGTGCTCCAAAATTTATATTTACATGTTATGCAGATATCATTATTTTTCTAATTCCAACAAGACTCTTTCACGTTGCAATAAGTTTAAGAAGCATTTCATAAACTATATACCAAAAGAATATAAAGTAGGTACTCAACGAAGAAAATAGGCGTTCGTCATTCTGTAAATAAATAAATCATGCTCCTGTCGATTTTCTGTCGTGTTCTATTTCGTCGTTTTCTCAAAAATCTCACGCTTGCTTACATTAGCTGCACCCATAAATTATAAAACGTATACAAACATAACGTAACGTAATCGTCAACGCATCATATTTTCCACAGATACATTATTTCTCGTGCACCTCCCCTTTGCCAGAAACTTTAAAATAAACAGAGCAAACAAGCCGGGACGTTGATAAACGTGGCACAATATAGTACACAGTTATTTTTCATTTGAGATAATGCGTCCCCCTAACGCAGATAAGGATACGATATTACACTGCCACATCCACAATCCTTTATCATTCACTGTTATCTAGTGGACTTAGGTAATGAAAACAGAAAATATACCAGGGAAATTATATTTATTTTATTCTTAGTTTGTCTTCAACTTACCTATATTAACAATTGTAATTACATTTGATTATAAAGTATAAAAAAGCTTAAGAAGGGAAACACAATAAAATTATTTTTGCATTAATTTTTTTTCGAATCTCTACGAGGTGTGTAAATTAAGTAATGAGAATGACAACGTAGCGTTTGATATGGCAACAAGGGAAGCACGTGACATGGAGGGGCGACAAGTGGACATTGTAATACACGTAAAACCCGATTTTCGGGGAGCGTTCTACAAATGAAAGACACTAATTTCGAGCAACGGTGTACGATCAGGTTTTGCTTCAGACAAAGTGTAACAGAAACTTTTGCAAAACTTCAGCAGACCTACGGAGGCAGTGTTTTGTCAAAAACCCAGGTTTTTCGGTGGTTTAACGCATTTTCAGAAGAAAGAGAGTCGATGGGAGATGAGCCACGCAGCGGACGGCCTTCAACTGCAAGAACCAATGGCAGTGTGGACAAAATCCGCGATCTTGTGCGTTCAGATCGTCGGCTGGCGGTCAGAATGATCGGGGAACAGTTGAATTTGTCCCACATCACCGTTCGTCAAGTTTTGACCAATGAATTGGGAATGAGAAAGATCTGCTCGAAGATGGTTCAAAAAAATCTTTCGCAGGAACAAAAGGACATCAGGAGAGAAAGGTACTTTCTGGAATCGATTGAAAATAATGATTTTTCTTTTGGAACGTGTCATTACTGGTGATGAGAGTTGGGTGTATGACCCGGAAACAAACCGCCACAGCATGGAATGGCACACTTCAGGCTCTCCAACGCCCAAGAGAGCAAGAATGAACAAATCAAAGATCTAGAGCATGCTGATTTGTTTGTTTGATAGCCAGGGAATCGTTCACAAAGAGTTCGTGCCTCAAGGTCAGACAGTTAATCAAGGCAGGTTCTCGAGAGACTCCGAAAAAGGGTCATGCGTGCGAGAGTAAACATAAAAAACGATTGGATCCTGCACCATGACAATGCCCCTTGTCACACAGCAATTTCCATAAACGGCTTTTTGGTCAGCAAAAATATTTCTGTGGCTCCTCAGCCTCCTTATTCACCTGACTTGAGTCATTGTGACTTTTTCCTCTTCCCAAGATTGAAAATTCATCTGAAGGGACATCATTTTGGGACACTCGAAAACATTCAAACGGCTAAAGACTATTCCAATTTCCCAGTTCCAGCACTGCTATGAGGAATGGAAGAACCGTCTCCAACGGGCTCTTCCCAAGGGAGTTATTTTGAGGGAGACAAGGTTCAATTGTCATTATATTTAAATAAAAATATTTGAAAATATCAGTGTCATTACTTAATTTACACACCTCGTATGTTACGTACCCCGCACTGCTGTTTTTAACTCTTTACCACGACACCAAGTTCCCTTAAAATTAACTTTATTCCACATATAAAATATAAATAAAATTATAAATTCTAGGGACTATTACGACAGAAAAATGTGTGTGGTTTTTTTCGATGGACTATATTTATGTACTTCTAACTCTAGGGGTTCGTTATGTTTACTGTGTATGGGGGCCGCGCCTTAACAGTGTTATTAGCATCGCATGAAAGAGATGATAATTTGGGAGACTAATCTTGTACCATACGATATAGTAGGTATATTTAGGACAAAAATGAATATTACAGTATGATGAAATTTATGTTTGGGAAAATTGACAAGATTCAAAAAGGAAATAAAACATTTGTTTATACGTAATTAGAGAAAAAATATCGTCTATATGGGAAATTATTACGATAATTTAGAGTCATCTGAATAGTACATACATAAATAAAAACATGTAAAGTAGGGGTTATCTAAAGACATAATAATACTTAATTTAAAAATAATAATTTAAAAAGGGTATTAATTTAAAATATCTCTGTGACGGAGTGTCACAGTACTGAACACTAGTTATCCAACAATAATCTCTAATTTTTTTTAAGAAACAGGAAACAGTAATTCAAATTACTAATTAATACACTTCAACAATGAAATTAGATAGATACATTATGATAATCGTTGAAAATTTTAATGAAAACCTCTATTATACCTTTATTATAAAGAGCTCACTAATCTTATTACACGTTTCTCCAGCAAAACATTAAATATTAAAAGCATTGATAATCCCTCTGAATTATCAGTCCGACCGTGTTCGTCTTTTACATTTTACAGGCTCCTTTTAAAGCACAAAATGATTTAAGAGTCCAGCTAATTAAATAATACCCATTCGCCATGATTTATGACCAGTTTAAAATGTATTGATCCATAAACCTTTCAGGCTCTAACGTCTATGGATATTGATTTTCTCCTTACTCACATACAGAGAGAGGGAAGAGTATTAAACAATATTAAAATGTTGAGAATGCCATTTTCTCGACGTTGTATCGCATCGAGGGCGGCTTTGTAGGGATGACGTTAGGTAGGGGAGGAAAGCGGTTGGAGGTTATATGGCCCATAAACCCTGCAGTCGCCATGCGCTGAGTTGTAACAGTAGATTTATTGTTGCAATTTTCTTTTACATACTATGTATATTCCCCTACATTGAAATATTGATAGCTTTAATTTTGCAACATATTTTATCCTTATTGTGTACTAAATGCACGATGGAATCCCTTATGAACGCAATCACAATAAATTTTCTTCCTTTACTTTTTTATTTAAAAAGCAACAATGAATATACCACGCACATAGACGCAATTATCTTCTCTAATCCAACGGATATTTTCATATCTCTTTTTTTTTGTTTGGTTGTGCACCCTCCTCCACTTCAGCGAATAAAACAGCCATTATGTTCCACCCTCTCCCTGCGAATTGTAATTTATTTTTACGTCAAAAACACATTTGTAAGTTTAATACTTTTTAAATCTACCTAAATGTATTATTAATGTTTGCAATTATAAATAATCTAATAAGTCAGTGCGTTCAACGTAGTACAATATTGATTATTAAAACTATTGGCAATTTAAAGGAAATTTACTTGCTTATTTTTACATACCTACCTATGTATAAACTCAAATAACGCGCGCGCATAGCATGAGACGATCGAAGCCCTACACCGAACGTTCACGAGAATGCCCGAAGTCACAATCGCTTGCGGAGGGAAGATGTTTACTGAACATTCATGTCTCGTTTCTTATTAACTTGCACAGATTTTATTAAGATAAATCGAAATAATTAGAGAACTTAAAATTTAATTGTTTAATTAAACACTAAATGTAGTGGTGCTTCATTCCCGAGTAGCATACAAGTCATATGATTGTACATACTTCAATTCAGACATTTTACCAAAGCACCGGCGTCCATCTTTGCGTTCAATTTCACAATCGAATAAATGACTCAACATGGATAATATAGAAAACATTGAAAGTATCAAAAAGTGGGATTATTTGACTAAATTTATCATTTTAGATAATTATCTTTACTGTTCTTATCTTTACAGACCGGTTTCAGCATACGCTCTATTTTTCCGTGATACACAAGCAGCCATCAAAGGACAAAATCCGAATGCGAGCTTCGGTGAAGTTTCTAAAATTGTCGCCTCCATGTGGGACGCTCTCGATTCAGAACACAAGAGTGTAAGTATAGAAATCTGCTTTTTGTTGACATTTGCTCGATAGATAATAGGTTATCTGGTATGGTTTTATTTAATTTAAAGAACCCAATATTTATAATAAATATCGTTTTTATTTAGTTTTATGTCAGCCTAACAAATTTTCATTATATATTTCTAGGTCTACAAAAGAAAAACTGAACTAGCTAAAAAAGATTATTTAAAAGCACTGGCAGCATACAGAGCTAGTTTAGTTTCTAAAGGTGCTGGTGAAAATGAAGGTATGTACGGCGGCTATAGTAACTACAACAATGCCAGTGCTCCTCAGTATGGTGGATATTCTCCTCAAAATACGCTTCCCTCTCCTCCGATGACATCTGCCCCCACAGCGCCTTCCCAATCGATGGTAAATAAAAAACCAATGATGAGTAATATCAATCAATCACAGCAACCACCCCATCAGAACATGATACAGTCTCCGATGGGGCCTGTGCCAAATCACATGAACATAACTCACATACCACCACATACCACAAGTTATATGCAGCAGGTATGTAGAACTATAATTCGTAATAGGTGAATTTGTATTTGTGCAATTTAAATTTGATAACAGCTGTCTACGATCACAGGTCCCGCAGCCACAACAGGTACCCGTTGCTCCACAACACATGCAACAGCATGTAAGCCCCCCTCCGATGGTATCGAGTTCCCCACCAGTTTCTGCTCCTGCACCCTCTGTACCAACCTCAGTGCAACAGACCGCTGGTCAAGGACAGATGCGTCCACCAAATTCATGTACACGTCACGGATGTCCTAATCCTGCCATATCGAATTCAGAATGGGAAGAGGAATATTGTAGCAATGAATGTGTTGTCAGTCATTGCAGGTGTGTTTTTAATTTCTCTTATGGTTCACTACATTGTTTGTAAACATTTTCATCCACATCTATTGTTGCTTCTGATTCCCATTGTACCACTTTTGCTTTTTTGACATTCCTAAAATGTGGTTCCTTTAATGTTTGAGTCTTTAGTCAATGAATAATTCATTGACTTATTATTATCCCACCCCACTTTCATGATTGATTATTTCCTACTGTTTATCGATATTCCTAACAAAGACAGTGGGGGAAGATGATTCAGTTTTGATTGCTCATATTGTTGATGATAGTGGGAGGGGTGGATGGTGATGGCTCGTAACCTAAGGTTGCTCCTTGTAAATTAATTTACATAGATGGTTTCACTAGACAGTAACGCACGTTTACTTTCTTAAAAGCAATAATTTTGCAACCATCAGGCTGTTTGTCTAAAAAAAACTATTCCTTTGGAACAATCCGTGGACTATTAGTGATTAGATTTTATTCTTATTAATCTGCATTTTACATTTATCTTTGTTAATGATCATGGTAAACCTGCGCAAATTTGATTTAATGTTTCTAGATTTCCTCAAAACACTTCCCCCCAATCATTTTTCAAAAAATCTGTTTTGCAATAGTCTCAAAACCGTTATTTTTATAAAACATTCATAAAGTGTGCACTATAATCCAGTAAAATCCATGTAAATTAAATTTTCAAAGAGCCTTCTAATGTTAGAGTCCTAACATCTTATAAGCCAACCAAAATTGAAGTTATTTTTGGAACCTTTTTATAATTTTTTTTATGGTGAAAATAACAAATATTTAATTTCTATTTCATTTATTTTCAGGGACGTATTTACAAATTGGGTGGCATCGAATCAAAATCAATCACAAACATTTTCAACTGTTAAATAAATAGTTTAGTAGTAATTTAGGTGAAGAGAGCTGCAAGTTTTATATATTTCATTAAAATATTTGTAGCAATATTTGAACAAGGAGAGATAGCGTGAAAGAGTGAAAAGAGAGAGATGTAGTTATTAATATATAAAATTACAAAAAAGGTATATAAATTTCTTATAGGGAAACGATGAAAAAGCAACTGCAAAGAGTAGGAAACTGTAAAATTTATTGTATTATCTACTAAATAGAAATGTTTGATCCAACTTGATTCGATATCGAAATCCGTGATTTTATGAGACGATAAGATGATAATGATGACATCCTCCGGAAGATCTTGACTTATTTGATTGTATATACAATATACTTGATTCCATTCGACGAAGAGTAATATTGTTTGAAGTATGTGTTTGGTTAGTTTACTTTCATTGCAATTCCTTTTTATTAGAAATAAGGTGATCAAAGCAAACCGGAGAGCAATATAACTTAATAATTCTCGACATGCGACGTAATTATAGAGAATAAATACACTTATTATCTTAGGCGTAACAATGTATAAACAAATATAAACAAAAAATAATAATCATGCTATTTAATATGCATGTATCCCTTTACAAAATAATAAAAAGTAGTTATGTTCAAAAAGAAAAAGAATGAAAAGAAAAAAATAATGAATTTAAAAGATTACAGTGATAATGTATTTATGATCATTTGAGTTTGTAGATAGTATCGTTGTTGCGAAATCAGTATAGATGAGAAACAAAGTCAATTTGTCACAACTAGTTCGTTTTATTATTTTTAATTATATATCACCAAAATCAATCATATTCCTTTGAAACGAAACCGTATAAATACGATTGATATTGCAAACAATCTCTATTTATATTAAATATACGTAATGTATTTATTAAATGTAAGAATTAAATCATATTCTAAGTGAATGTGTATATATTACTGTCATATAAAAAGGGATATACAAAAAGTTAAATATTTTACTATAAAATCTTAATTTTGAAATATTAATTGCATTTCGGCTAATAAGTTTCTTTCAAAATAAATTAAATGAATGTAAATAGAATAAACAAATATTAATTTTGTAAATATAGTAGAAATTACAAGCACTTGTTACACTAAGAAACACACAATTTCTTTACAGTATTAAAACACCGAACAAATGTTAAGATACACAGATGATTACATTTGTTGCATTTTAATCATAAAAAAACTGAATGAATTTTAAATAAAGGCGAACTAAATCTACGAATATACAATCGGATGGAGTTCCTGACTGTATGACAATATTTTTATTTCAATCATTCTGTTGGTAATTTGGCGTGGTTTACATGGAGGAATTAAATTTGTCGTTCAGTATATCTAATTAATCATGTCGATACATCTTAAATAAATGTGACAATAAAATCTCGAATCTTAAAAAGGGCTTTTAATTCTATTTTCTGTGGAACTGATTTATTTGAACGGAATGTGAGTATAGTGATTGAACTTGGTGATATTTTTATAAAATGGTAGTTTGGTGCAACATAATTAATGTTTGTCGCAGAAAACATAATCACGAATTAATTTTTCAGATGGATTCCTATTATACAATTATCATATTCATATAAGCACATACGTATAAAAAATACATAATTACATAAATGAATCTTCATTTTAAATTGTTAAACATAGATTATGTCGATCTAATAGGTGTACTAGTATACAAGTTATTTTTATATCATTGACCAATCAAGTTACGCTTTTTTGTCGATGTATATAATGATATACATATAAATTTGCAGTTGTTTAATTGTTATCGATGTAAGCATCTGTTTTGAATGCAAAACATCCCTAGTATTTAATACGTGGTGAAGGATGTATATTTGTGAATATTTTGATGATTTGGACCAGACTGTTTAAAACAGTATACCATCGTTCTCTGTTGTTTGTTTTTATTATTATTACCCATTAATATTATTTTAAGAGTTCATTCTTTATATTTTAAGTTCAAAAATTTATTATTTTCGTATATATGTAGGAATAAATTATTATTTACTGTCTTGAACAGTTTGGACAGTAACAATTGTACATTTCAAATTTTAGATAAGATAATATTATGACACAATGTAAAATTTTCTCTTTATATACATATATATAAACTGTTTTCTTGTGTTCTCTAATTATTATATATATAGAAAAGAAATCATTCTGTTCGTATCTTTAATAAAATATATCTCTGTAAACTAAAAAATTCCAAATGTATCAGGAGAAAAATCAGTTAAGAAATACATACATTTGATGAATCCTAATCTCTTATGAGCTTTAAAATTGTTAAGTATATATATATTTTCTTTTCATTATTTACATTGTAAATATCATATTTTATCCAGACAAGCACACATTACCTAAACTATGTAATCAACTAATATTTAAAAATAAATAGATTCTACTCGATTTATGTAGTTTTCCATCTTGTATGCTACCTCAACCCCTCTTCACAGTATCCCATTTATAATAATATATTGTCTATAAGTAGGTAACTAATTACACTCAAATACATTTCAAAATTTTTAATATTCTAGGTAACTGCAATGCTAAATACTTATTACAGATTTCTATAAACACGCACCCAAATTACAGATACCTGTACAAAACCAGAGTATCGGGTGCACAGTGGCTCCATCTTACAAAATAAAACCATTTAACAGAATAAAGGCACAACAAACGTGTA
The DNA here is from genome assembly GCA_031763485.1 of Osmoderma eremita. NCBI lineage: Eukaryota > Metazoa > Arthropoda > Insecta > Coleoptera > Scarabaeidae > Osmoderma > Osmoderma eremita. The sequence goes on from JARFOC010001332.1 coordinate 134,700, forward strand.
ATACCGATCACAACTTCGCTTAACTCCTCCCTCTTGCTTAAGGGCGTTTTCTATCTTTACCTCTATATCTCTGATACCTCATATTTTTTAAATGCACTCAAATGAAGGTTTCTGTAATTATTACATCCATTGCATGATGGTAATTTTTCTTGGTCATACATTTTATTCATAACTATAATTCAATATAAGGCGTAAGTAATAATTAATCTACGTATAAAAATCATTTCGAACCTATATTTATATTTAAAGAGTTTCACCTCCAAGAGAATGTGGATTTGGACTAGGTGTGGAGCTCATAGAACTCAAAGTTTCTTCCTTGATCTTTAATTTATTACCGTCTTTTTCTTTCTTCTCCTTATGTTTGTGTTCATGTTTATGTTTATGCTTGTGCTTATGTTTTTTCTTATCCTTCTTCTTCTTCTTCACCTGCAATTAATATCTTTGTACACTTTTATGATAGTATATTATGATAGGAAACCTTTGTTGGATCAGATTTATGTTTTGCCTCTCCTTCCTTTTTAAACATTCCCGGTTCAAATCCAACTGGTCCTGCTAAGCCCATTAATCCTGGCAGTGACACAGAATTATCTGAAAAGTACTCTTGTTTTGGTATAGATTCTGGTTTGATTTCAACAGGCTCTTGCTGTAACAGAATACTTAATCAATTTTAAATAATTGATTAAATTAATAAACAGACTTTAATAAAACGTTCTTCCTTTGAAATTATTTCTACATTTACACAGTCCACATTTTCTTCGATAATAATATCGTTTGGGCCATCTTTCTCCATAGTAGGGTTTTCTTTTTTTACATCCATGAAACTACTTGTTGAGGGTTTAGGTTCACTATTAAAGTGTGATGGTTTCTTTCTGAATTCATCATGAACTTTTTGTGGTTTCAAAATTCCTGCCAGTTCTGGTATCGGTAAACAAGTTGGTCTCTTCATGCCATACAGTTTGTAATATATATCGACATAGTCGCAACGTAATTTTGAATCATGGGATAACATTCCACTAAAAACATCTGATTGGTATCTCAACTTTTAATTTACACTATACACAATACTTAATATTTGTCCAGATGCGATCCACTAGGTCTGGTGTATCTAATCGATGTCTATAAGCTCTTTCAAAAGGTGGATTTAAAACAAGCATTCGCAAAAGTTTATGTCTTACACCTGGATCGGGATCATTTTCAGCAATTTCCAGCAAGTGAGCTAAGTCAGGTATGCGACCATCATTTTTTACAAAGTCCACTAAACATTCAAATGCAGCTAGACGAACATCTAAATAAAATTTAATATAAAAGCTGTGGGTGGTTATTTCTAGTATGTTCTTACCAATAAATCTACCGTATGCAGCATAACTCCTAAATAAAGTTGGACTACTAGGCAAATGTCCATATTTTTGTAAGGTTCTTATCGCTTTTAAACAAGTCACTGTTACAGTGTATTTATAACATGGTAACGACTTCTCTAAGTTTAACATCCTCGTGATCTCTTCTAAAACTGATTTACTGTCCGCGCTGAGGCTTTCTGATGTAATTGGCGCACCCTGTTGTATGACTGACATTACAGGTGTTACTGTTTGTCCTAGAGCTTCCACCAAAGCAGCTCTGTAATAGTTGTCCGAATATCTGTTTTTGGAATTATCATTGTATTTAAAAAGTTCCAATAAAAACCTGATCACTTCTGGAGGGCAAATACCATGAGCATTCCGTAAACCGCCCATGGCTAGAGGTATAGTTTTTTGCAAGAAATAATGTTGAAAGTTTTGAAAACTATTTTGTTTTATAATGTGTGGCGCAGCAAAAGAGCCAAACATTTTTCGGAATATCTGCAACATGGCTGGTGGCCCAGCCCAATTCACTAAAGCATTTGCTACTTTTGTCAAGCAGTGTGCAGCTCTACACCTAACTTTGTGGAAACATTGTTCATTTTCAATTGTATCTGTTAAAGCTAGTCGAGTAGCTGGCGTTGGATACCTTTCCAATGCTAAAATTGCCTCCATTTGTGCAGTTACGTCTCTTTCATGCCTTAGTTGATACTGCCACTGATAATCAGGTTGCTCAATAACAACTGAACGCAACAGAGTCATTTCAGGGTCTAGGCGAATCCATAATACAGGTGAATCATCCATAGCACTCAAATCCATGTCGACCTCTTCACCAGTACATAGAGGAATCTTCTTCTTCTTATTACGCCGACTTTTGGAATGACAGGTAATGTCTGCCTTTACGACAGTATTTTCAATTTGGAGCATGTGTTTGAAAGTGCCATCCAGTTCTTGTAAGGTGACAAGCAAAGGACCAACATATTTTCTGATACCTGTTTGGGTTGTGGCATCTTGTCTAATTTCTAATTCAATCGTATTTCTAAGAAAAATACTATTAATTTTTTTCCATAAATGTAGACAATAGAAAAGCATACCTTTTTCTGTTAAATGTTGAAGTTAAGTGGAATTTGGCATGTCCTCCCGTACGAACCCACTGATCAATAAAGACAATCATATCCTTTCCTGTGACAGTAAATATAGCCTTTGTGAAAACATTTGTGCTTATCAACATATGGCCCCACAAACCAGAACCAATCTTTTGACCTGAAGCATTTGATGCTAAAGACAGTTGTTTATTAAAGACTTGAAGCAGTAGCTCTTGCCCAATTCTATGCTCTAACATCCTCATCACTAAAAGAGCCTTTTTGTGCATTGCTTCAATATACATGGGGGACATAGCATGTAAATTTCTTATTGAGAAATAAAAGTTTGGTTCACTGCTCTTTTGGTTTGGTTGACTAACATTTGCTGAAGTTGGAATGGGAGCTGGAGGCTGACTTGGATCTAATATTATACCACCATATTCTTCTTCATATTTCACAACTGCTTGCAAAGTACTTTGGACAAATTCTCTGTATTCATTGTTTCCAAAACATTTCTTGCAGTACAGTCCAGATAAATACAAACTTACGCCTTTTGGCAACCACATATCAGACCAGTTTTGCATTGAAATAAAACAGCCAAAAAACTGTTCTGCTATAGCTTGTGCCATCACACGTCTTGTCATATACACTTGATCTATGATAACAGCTGAGTGCAGTAAGTTTGTACTTAAAATACTCATAGTAGCATAAGACCTGTAATCTTCATCAACTTCATCAACAAAAACTTGTTTGTAGCAAGAATATGGATACCGATTTGATAATGTTTCTTCATAAAATTCAAATGCTTCATGCATGTACCTGGTAGTTACTTTCAACAATGGCAAAAGTTGTGGGAGACAAAAATGGGTGACCTCATGCATAAAAGGATCGACATATATCTCAAAAGGTCCTACTGCTAATGATATGTTTGGAGCACATGTTGGTATGCTTAAAATATAATGAAATGTCTTTCGTCTCATATCCGGTGTGAAAACAACTTCTGTCAGATCTCCATTAGAAACGGCTGTCATGTTTTCATCAACTGTAAATTCCAATTTCCACGTACATGGCTCAGCAAAACTGTCCACACAAGGAAACCAAAGGCGAGATGAATTTTGGTGTCCATAAGTAAATAGATGCACTCCCCGCTGTAAAATTCACCTTTACTATAAAAAAATAAATGATATGTTTATATTTACATCTGCATAAGAACCTTCTCCTGATGGAACAACAAAATGTAAACCCCCTTCTGGCTGTTCTAAAGAAAATTCTATACCTACTCTCAATGCGGTACCTTCCGCAATCAAATGTGATGCTTCTGGTGGAACAGTGACTACTAATTCACCAGCACTATTATCAGGATCGACTTTACAAGCAGCTGATAGATGTTGGGTAGAGAAATACTCTAATGACCTCCTGAAATATTTTCTTTTGAGTAAATAAAAAAAATTGCTGTAAATTACATACGTTTCTGTATCTCCTTGACAAATGTCTAAAAAAGGATCGAAATACTGAAATTGGGCTTCATAACTTTCATTCAAAACAACTCTGTAGATTCTACACTGTTTCGCATTTAATTTTATATGTCTTAAATTATCACGTAGAGGTACTACAGTCAATTCCACGAAACCCTAAAAGATGTTTTGGAAAATCATTCAGACTATCAAATAATTGATGCTTAAATATGTAACTTACAATAACGCTCTTCCTTTCAAAACTAATTCCTGTTAAGCTGATAATTTGATGGGCTGTAAACAAACATAACCCCAAAATAACGTAAAATAATACAAAAGTCTTTCAAATAAATATATCAATAAGAAAAAATACTTATAATTTAAATGGCCTGCAATTATCAGCTGTCTTTTCTTTTTTCATTTTTATGTTAAGGCTTATATTTGGTTCACGACACAGCTTACATTTCTAATATATCGTTCATATTCTTCATATTCAACATTGAAAACAGGTTGAAAATAAAGAACACACATACGACATACGCGCTCTTACGAGAGTATTTGTATCCCTTCCTAATCGCAGAATTAACATATAAAACTATCTCACTTATAAGACATTGTCAATATTTTGAAACAATTTGAATAGAGTGAAATTAGCTTCATCATTTCCCATTCACCATCTTAGGCATTTCTTCGCGACGCAGCGGTCTGAAAGCACTGCGTACTCAAAACTGGTTCAGTTGTTATAATCGTTCTAGCTTAATAGTGTTCACTGACTATAATATATATCGGGCATATTACACATGCTGATAGTTTACAGTACGATATGTAATAAAGTGATATCTGAATGTCAGTTAGACAAACACTAAAATACAGGATTTTAAGTAAGCTATTATAACAAATTCTGCTTCAGTAATGACTTAAATGACCAATGAATGCAAGTTACATAAATATATTACATTTTGCGTTGTGCGTTTGTGTCACCAACACAAAATGAAGGGGTGTCATCATCAATTTTAACAGAATTTGAATTTTTATTATATTTATAATTAATTTGTTTCTTATCCTATTTTTGAATTAATTTTTGCTTTCGAATTTGTACGTTAGATATGTCTGTAACTGAAAGGTTTTACATTTGTCCATTTACCAGAATTTGTTACTGAAACAATTTCCCGTAATAATGAATGCGAAATTATTGGCTGCAGCTGGAGTGTTTATACTTTAGTCCGCGGCGTTGTTGAAGATAAAAGGAAATCCACCGCGTTTTAAAACACGTTCAAAATACCGTCGAAGAAAAGAAAAAGGATTCTTTACTGACACATCTTTACCTATGAAGCAACATGACCCGAAACAGTTTTTTTTTAAATACACGAGAATGACTATACCTGTATTTGAAAATTTATTGAAACTTGAAACGCCGCATATTTCAAAAAGAAATATATCCGATGCTGTTTTTCCTGCCGAAAGACTTGAAATTATATTGCAGTAAGAGAACAAAGGTCTTTTTAAATATATATTAAATATAAAAGTTTAGAGACAACGACTACTATCTGTTAATCAAGTTTAGATAATTCCACAAGTACTACTGTTGTAGCAATAACAAATGCACACCAAAAATAAAGACAGACCTATGTTGCCGGAATATATGTCAACAAACCTATCGTGAAATTAGGACTCTACCTTCTCGACGACGACCAACTGCAACTACAAATTCTATTGGCTCACCGTAACGTCCGTAACGTAAGAGATAAAAGTTGCTCATCTTCTTACGGCTACGTTACGGCTTACGCTATGTTATGTTGAGCTATGAACGGATGCACTGCTTCCCCTACTACCTATCTTCTTAAGTTGCGTTACGTCACACGTTACGGTTGCGTTACGTCACACGTGACGGTTGCGTTACGGAATCTATAAATCAGGCTTAAGCGCTGTGGTGTTTTTTAAAGGGCGCACCGACTCCATCCGTATATATGTGAGTATAAGTATAGGCAAATTTAAATACTTTAGAATGCCATAAAGATTTATGTCGTTTCGAAAAATGTTATTATATTTTTCTCATTTCAGTATCCATTGTTATTGTTTTCGTAAATTTTTAATGTAGAATGTGCATTATGCAGAGTTGTAGACATATGTATGTTGGTACCCATGTACTCATTAAAAACAACTGTTACCTATAGCTGCAACACTCCTGAAAACCGTAAATTGCGCGGTACCACCATATATATAATACTCTTATATTGCGAGTCGTGTCAAAATCTTATGGAACTAGTGTTCGTCTAGAAAGTGAAATAGGCAATGCTATATTCCACAGCTACTCCTATATTCTATCTCAGTTAGCACGAAACTGTTCTGCGTCGGTCCAGAAGTTCTTGAATAATGGCTGGTTGATATGGTAATCATATATATAATACTCCTATATTGCGGGTCGTGTCAAAATCTTATGGAACTAGTTTTCGCCAACAAAGTGAAATAGGCGATGCTATATTCCACAGACTACTCCTATATTCTATCTCAGTTAGCACGAAACGGTTCTGCGCCGGTCCAGAAGTTCTTGAATAAGGCGCGTAATTATATGGTAATATGAGTAATAGACATGGATACAAAACATTTTAATTTGTTGTCTCTGTCAATAGTAAAACAGCTATACATTAGCCCATGCGTAGAAGTGATTTGTGCCAACTGAGATATCCGATGTGTTCTGTCTCGCTTTGATGGCGGAATTTTGAAGACGGAACCCGCAATATAGGAGTATTATATATAGGGGTACCACGCATGTGTAACAGTACGTTAGCGTTCCAACAGGTTCATACCCAGTACACGGTCTAAGTAGCGTTCCCACAATACTTTGGACGGTATGTAGGAAGGCTACGGAACGATCATTTCACGGTTCGAACCTGCGGGTCGGGAGTAACCTGTCTGGCGCGAACTGGCTATACGGGGATCGTGCATGCTCTTCATCCGAGCCGACCCGTCCTGCGACATGACCAAATCCCAAGCAACAAAGTCCATTAACGAGTGGATACATAATAAGTCCAAAGAATCGTGGGAAAAGACACCAGGATAAAGAAAAGCGAAACAGTTCAAGGAACAAAGTATTGATTTCACAAAAGACCTACTTAATAAAGACAAGAAGACTGTTAAGGTGATGGTAGGACTACTGACTGCTCATTGCAGACTAAATAAACAGAAGAGGAAATCTCAATCCATGTTCCGTGCCACTGCGAGGGTCTGGCAAGGACAAGGATTCTAATACTTAGGTCGGGAAACTCATAAGCCGTAAACCGCTCTCTAAGATTATAGATCTAATTAAGAAGGGAAAATTATAGAGCGTTTACTAGGATAAAAGGGGAATCACAATAGACCAGAGAAGGTCGCGGTGGTAATAGGGCCATATGGCCATCCCAATCTAGATCTAATCTAAACGCGTAAAAATAAAAATACCCTTACCACCTTGATGAGTAAAGAACTCCAGGTACGTATTATGGCAATTAAGTTGCTATCCTCAACAGAATCTACAAAGGAAAATAATGTTAGACACTGTTAGTACTCTGGGAGATGTGCATCACACAGAACACCACTTGAATAACACTCACTATCATTCAACAAACAAATCTAGAGACACCGATTATCACATCGTGCAATACTAACGCACGGGCAATAATCAGAACGTGAATGGTTCACGGCGGTAAGCAACTCGCTTGTTGGAACAAACCTTTTATTTGTAAAAGTGGACGGAATTTATCTTATCTCTTCTGTTGCAATATGTGGAAGGAATGCAGAGGAAGACAATACCTACACATTGTGAGTATATATTAAAAATGAAAGAAATTGATGTTTTTTTTTAAAACAAAATACTTGATTTATGTAAGATTTTATTACATTATTTATATAGTATGTAGTTAATAATATATAGGTATAACTCCTAAATACATAGCTTGGCCCATCTTGGCCATTGACATTGATGTACACATAAGAGCTTGACCGACCAAATGTGTACATAGACTATATAAACTTTTTTAAATGATTATTGCAAACATTCATGTGTTTCATGTTGCATTTTAGATATGTATTGCAAATATCGGTTATATAAAATTTAATTATGTAAAAAATAGTGAACTCTTTCGGATTAAATATTTTTTTTTATAATACCGTTTTCATATTTAACAATAGAAATAACGGAATTGAAGAAAAAGGAATTTATCTACCTGCTCGTATTTCGCACCTGACACGCAATTACCCGTAATTTAGGTCGATAAATATTTTGGCAAACTGAAAAGCAGGCCCAGCAACAGGTAGTAGGATCGTAAGATGCCACACAGTCACTCCCGATTAGGAGTGGCGGTAAGGCTCCCAAATTTAAAATGCACAATAGCCATATTTTTGTCTTCGTTTTCTGTGGCCCTTCTTGAAGGTCCACACGTGACCATGGTGTACATATTACAAACGGGGCCCCCTCCACCTGGAATATAAACCTAGAGAGCCGTGGCACGAAAGGGGGGCCACGCTTTACTCGACCAGTCTGCCCGCAACATGGGTTCGTGTAGAACGCGTTCGCATGTGAAACTAACAACACCGATGCAAACGGCAACCGATTCATGCCCGCTTACGGTTTGTTTACATTCCGCGTTGAGTTGTACGTTTGATATCCCGGCATGTTTATGAAGACAATTTAACTGGGACAGAATCGGAAAACTATTATATCGAGTGAGGTTCTGATTATGAGGACTTTCTATAGAATAAGTGCGGCAATGACAGTGAGGTGATGCTGAAAATGAACTCCAGAACCAGACGTTTCCTACAAACACTCACCGTTGCCGTCTTGATTGCTTACACTACTCTGCTGGCCTATCAGTCGTTGTCACGTGCCGTATACAACGCCGAGGTACTATAACCTCTTTTTTTGTTGTCTAAGGTTCCGTTCAATTCATTTCTCATTCAGTTGCCGCTAAAAACGAACTTACGCAAATTCTGTATAAGAGGAAATTTACACAATTAAATTTTATGAGAATTAGAAAGCTGTTTGCTACTTTATTTTATTTAAAATGAATTAACCAAATTATGGCATAACGGCCACGATTTATTAATATCTTGCTAATTTAGTGTTTTGTTTTAAAATGATATAGTTTCAATAGTTATACGATAATCGATTTGGAAATAGATTATTTTATGCAACAGTGAAGTTGGTTTTGCGAATTTTTTAAGCAACGAATTTCTCAAATCCTACGTGGTCATAATTAGGTCCGCTAAGCAAATCCTTTTTTGTTTATAATCGTTAATATAATTTAAGTGATCCATACAGTTCCAGCCTTGCTTTATATCTAGAACTATCTACTCATCTATGTCAAAATATTGTGCTGTTTATACACACAACAGAAATATGTTTCCGATCTATTTTGTATATATCGATATATAAAGTTAAATAAACAAGAAGAGTTTACAAAATGAGTTTATTTAGTGACGACGTTTTGGGTGGGCAGGTTTCTGCAACGTTGTGCTGGCCTCTAATAGTACGGAAGCTATACGAAGCCGCACAAAGTTCTACCATCTTAGCTACTGGCCACCCAAAACGCCATCACCAGCCACCGCTGACTACGTTATTTAGTTTACATAATAAATAATATATTGCTATGTAACAATAAATCTTGACAGAGAGCTTAACAGATGTAGACGTAAATTCTTACAATAAATACCAACGCTGAATCAACGAACGGTACATCTTCTCGGCTTGTTAAACATCTCGATTATCGCCTGCTACCGAACGTTTCGGATGCCATCCCAAAATACTGAGGCTGATGGCTAGTCGGCATCCAATTCCTTTACCTACCGTGCGAGAAATTCATTCCTTTCGTCTCTTCATCCATTGTAATTTGTGCCTTTTATTGTATCTTCGCCGTTGTGGGTTGCAGGCCGAAGAGGAAGTTGTCGGAAAGTTGGAGAACTATGTGGACGATGAAAACCGCGATTCGTACGACGGCAGTGAAGGCACCAGCGAAATACCATCGGTGACGGCGACTATGAGACCGCCCACCACTAAATTGGACGACGTGTTCATTAGCGTTAAGACCACAAAATTGTACCACAGACAACGTTTGCCCATCATACTCAAAACGTGGTTTCAATTAGCTAAAGCACAGGTAAGATTTTAAACTAAAGTACACATTGAATTGAAAACACATGAAGAGAAATGAAATTTTCTTAATTGTTATCTTAATCACAACTTATTTTATTGGCTACTTTTAGTGATTGAAATTCAAGAGAAAGTTGCCTTGTGGTTTGAAAAGAATTACAAAATTTGTATGTTTTTGACGAAATTTATACAATATAAAAAACAGCTCTTCAGGCCTTAAAGACCCATGGCTTCGATAGTCTTCAGCACGCATTTCCATTTTTTCCTACCCTTTGTCCTTTCCTCCTATTCCGCGACACCGGCGTGCCTCATATCCTCCTTTACTTCCTTTTTGGTCTGCCCCTTTTCTTCTTACCGCCATGTCCCAAGAGGAGTGATTTCTTAGTATGCCTGTGGTTGTTCATTCGCCAAATATGTTTCAACCACCGTAGCCTTTGGCCTCGTATTTTTTGAATTATGTTTGGTTGGTTGTACATATCCATCACCTCCTTATTTGTTCTTCTCCAATTCTCTTTCATATCGTGCCCCGCTATATGGTTTTGAACCGCATTATACCTGCCAATGATCCCATTGCACGGCTCTCCTTAGCGATTCTCTTATCGATTTCAATATCTTCATTGCACCCATTACTGTTGGTTACCCCCAGATACTCGAATTGATCGACCCTTTGAAATCTGTACTTCCTGTCATCTATTTTAATCTTCAGATAATGTTTTTTTACTTGTACACTGTAAGCTCCAAATATTTTGTCTTCCTCGTTTATACAGAGACCATACTTTTCTCACGCGACCTCTAGTTTTATAAAGATTTTTTCCAACTCTTTCCTCGATCTTGCGATAAGTGCGATGTCATCTGCATATCCTACTACCTGATGTCTATTGTAGTAAATCATCCCTTTGGCATTAATTTGTCTGTCTCGTATGATACTTTCCAGTAGTAGGTTAAATAACATGGTTGACAGGGGATCACCCTGCTTTAATCCGCAATTAACCACGAAAGACTTCGATAACTTTCCCTCCACCGCCACCTTATTTTGTCTCCTTTTTTATAGATGGGATATATGACGGCGTTCTTCCATATTGCAGGCACCCTTTCTTCCCTCCATATGTTTTTAATCAGCTCCACCAATCTATCTTGTAGAAGTTGAGCCCCCGCTTTCAAAATTTCTACTGTAATGCCGTTCTCCCCTGGGATTTTATTATTTCTTAGGTTCTCAATTATTTTGTTAATTTATTGTTCGATTGGCTCTTCAATGTATTCTTGCCGATACTCGTTACTATTGCCTCCATTTAACAGTTCTTCGAAATGCTCCGCCCATCTCGCCAATTTTCCTTCGATACCCCCTATTAAATTTCCATCCTTACTTCTATAATAAACCGCCTGTGCGGTATTCATCGTCTTATTCTTTCTAACGTCTTGGTAAAAGTTCCATTGTCGTTATTAATCAAATCTTCCTCAATTCCCAGTATTCCCTCTTTTTTTTCCCACATATTTGTTTCGCATGCCTCTTTGCCCGTTGGTAACGTATACGATTTTCCAAAGAATTCTCCTTAAGAACTTCTAATTTCGCGTTATTACGATGTGCCAGTTCCCTCCTGCATTCTGCATCAAACCAATCTCTACTCTTGATAGCTGTCAGCTGTGGTAGCCAAGATATTGCCGCCTCCATAACTGCTGTCTTAATCCGTATCCACCCTTCATTCGTGTCGCCACTTATTGCCTGATCCTTCAATTTTGCGGTCACTTCTGCTTCAAACAAATCCCTGGTCTTTTTGTCCTTCAACCCCGAGACATTGCACCTTTTTATGGCACTCAGTCTCCTCTCCCTTTTCGTATCATTTGCACTAAACTCATTATTACCAGAAAATAGTCTGAATTGCAATCTGCTCCTCTGTAACTTCGTATGTTTTTAGCGTCATCCGAATGCCTGGTTTCTAACAATATGTGGTCAATTTGATTCATGGTACTACCGTCCGGAGATGCTCAAGTCGTTTTGTAGATATCTTTTCGACCGAAATAAGCGCTTATAATTTTCATAACGTGCTCCATCGCAAATCCGATTAACATTTTACCGTTTTCGTTGGATAGTTCATGTTTGCTTTTCCCTCCAGTTACCCTTTTATATATATCTTCTCTGCCAACCTTTGCGTTATAATCCCCTACCATAATTTTGATGTCGTATTTCGGTAGTTTTTCCAAAATTTCATCTAGTTGTCGGTAAAATTCATTTTTTATTTCGATATCTTATCCTCACTTGGAGCGTGAACATTTAGTATAGTTAGTTTTCTATACCTACTTCTTAAACGTATTCAGCATAGTCTTTCTGACATGGGCCTGAAGTCAATCACTCATTTTCCTCCTTCTTTACTTATCAAAAAACCTGCCCCAAGCAATCTGTCTTTTCCGCCATTACATCCATATTCTCCATATACATAATCATTAATTTATCTAACTTATCACTAATTTCTTCTCCGTCATCTAGTTCTTCCTCCCTTTTCCTTTTAGCTTCTTCAGCCAAAAAGTCACTCGAATCCATTTCACTATATTAATGCGCCCACTGCGGAAATAGAATAGCCCTGATCAACTCCTCGGAGGCTAACATACTATCAGTAAAATGCACCCTAGAAGATTAAGGACCTGTATATATATTAAAATGTTTATTTACTCACGCACTTGCTTTCGCAGTTGTTTTTTACACTCCCGGTTCTTTTCCCTTTTCTTTCACGCCGGCACTATTTACGCTCCAGCGAACAATCCTGCTTGGCTGTAGCGCTATGTTTAAAGACTTTAGAAACTTAATTTACTTAGCTCGACTTCCTCTATAACTAAATTCCACTGCCACACGCACTCCTCAGCTCCCAATTCACAGACTCTAACTTCAAAAACTATTTAATTTCGCTATTTAACCACTAGAAACTTCGTTTCAATTTTTCCGTGATGCAACTAATGTGATCGGTACCAACGTGGCCAAAATTCTGGCGAAATATCCCTGTTTGTAAAAAAACATCTTTGGAACAATTGTTTCATTATTGGTATCAAATGCTCTATTGAAATGGTGATATTCATAAGGTCTAGATTTAAACTCTATAGCAGTTTAATTATTGAAATTCTGATTTACATGTTTTGGCGGGATATTTGGGTAAGACAAAAATGTTTTAGATAATTGACTAAAAGGATATAAAAACTATTTCTATCTCACAAATTTTCAAGCATAATTATAATACCAGCGACAAAGGCTATTAAGTAACTTTCAAAACGTAAAATTGCAATTGCTATTATACAACTTGTTGAACGCCTGGATTTTCATTCTTGTTTGAATCAAAGTTCCTTTCTGTGGAGTAATTAACATTGTCACGGTCAATACTTATGCTTTAATGCAATGAAACGATTGCATAACACTATAGCAATATTTTTCTACTCTATCTTTTATAAATTTTAACACTTCGAGATCGTATTCAATAAGTTTAAAGCAGGTATTCCTAGAATATCAATTTTTTTCGATATCTAACCGTAACTAATATATCCAGAAAAAAAATTTTATTATTAACCCAGACTGATCCTGCGATATCGTCTGCGTAAAGGCTGTTAGAATATGAAATAAAAAAAAAAGGAAAAGCCCTCTAAGAATTTATAAATTTGTCACCCGAATCCAACCACTACTACAGTGAAGTTATGTGCTTGTTTGGTTATTGGCGTAGGTCTATTCATCTTGGATTTGAGACCTCCTACGGTTTCAAGTGACTCGTGTAGGGAAAAGTTAAGAGTGGTTTTATGGCTTCTGGGACTGTCATATTTCTTAATATTATTAATACCGTTTGGTTTTTGTCGAGACGTTATCTGATATTTTCTAAGCATTTGGAGAGTTATTTAATATTTTTAATGTTAGATTTTCCAAATTTTTGGGATAGATTTAGTAAAGCTCGTGATCATTATTGTGATTATATTTTATTTAATGGATTTCAAAATGATCTATCGAGTGACACTCGTATATATCTTTGGCAATAAAATATGATAAATTGTTAATGAAACGTAAAACTTATTCTAAATTATATAAATAATTACAGCAAAAGTACTAAAGTAAAATAAGTAAGATACGTATTGAATATATTTTGCTATTTAAACTAACTTATGCAAAACTGTCCAATATTTAAAGGTATAAACCAACCGGGTTTCAGGAAGGGACACTCTTGTGAAACATAATCATAACAGATATATTTGATAAATGGCTGAAAGTAATTGACTCGGGGAAGATGGTACTGGCTGTGTTTATAGATTTTAGAAGAGCGTTTGGAACTGTTAATCGAGAGTTATTGTTGAACAAACTTGGTAAAATCGTTGTGGAAATGTGATTGAATGATTTCATTCGTACATGAGTAATAGAAAAGGTAAAATTCAGTGGGGTCTAATCGGACAGTGTTGTAACGAACTACGGTATATCACAAGGAACAGTCTTAGGGCCATTACTATTTAATTTGTACATTAATGATATGATTAAAATAATTAACAAATGTGGAATCTGTATGTTTGCGGATAATACAATGATTTAGCTTAGCGGACACAACCTAAATGGCATGGTAAAAATTATTAATGGAGAATTATCTCCATTGATACAATATAAAATGGTTATGTTCTAATAGTTAGTAAGTATAAATATTTAGAAATCTAAATATATGGTTATAGGTAGCACATATAAAGATAGTAACATTGATTTTAGTAATATTTGTGTAAAAATCGATTTGCTACTATCGATTAGAGAGAGTAGATCATATGAAATATTTGGCTGTAATTATTGATAAAAATTTGTTGTTTAATGAACATGCTAAGTATATAATGAATAAAATGTCACAGAAAGTCAACAATATTCATAGAATAAGTAAGAATATGTCGATGCATGCGAAACTAACATTGTATAAAGCACTAATAGCACCACATACTGCATTTTGTACGACGGTGGTACTCAACCTAAATAAAAATGACGTAGATCAACTACAGAAAATACAAAACAGAGCTATGAGGATTATATTAAAATGTAATAGGTTCACACCCATACAAATCATGTCAAATACTTTAAATTTCATGAATGTCAGACAAAGAATTATCTTTAAAAGTATGATATTCGTACATAAAATGAATAACAATATATTTACCTTCTTACCTTAACCAAAGATTAGTATTGCTTAGTGATGTGTATAATTACAACACTAGAGGTACTGATAAATACTACATTGATTCTTACAATAGAACACAAACATCTAAAAATATATTTATTAAAGGATTAAAAATATATAATAGTAGTACCTTGGGAGATTAAGAGAACTAAATGTATTCATGTATTTAAAAAGTTAGTTTATACGTATATATTAATACACCATTAAATTTAATAATTAAATGTTAAAGATATTATGTATATTTGTAAATAGCAAATGCTCAATAAATAATAATAATAACTGAATTTAATAAATGTTTAAATTGATATTTGATATATTGACTAGAAAGATAAAACTAATAGAATTTGAGAATACTATTTGAAGTAATAAAAAAATTAACGATTTCTAGAAACCTGCTTTATAAAATTTCCCAGAATCACCTTGATAGGGTTTAGGCCCTTTTTATTCTCATATATTCGATTATATACTTAATATTCACACTTAACACAAAATTTTTATTTAAATACCATGAACATATAATTAGCCCTCCTACTGATAACTACAGTTTGTACTTAATGATTTGAAGAAAAGAGAATTGAATGACAATCAAAGACGACTCTTAATTTAGGTCTCTGGAAGGTAACTTATGGTCTAATTTTCTGTGCACCTACAAACATCGTTTGAAATAGCGGGATGAGACTAGACCGGATATTATCTTATTCAGTCAACAAGAAAATCCGACTGCGCGTTTATACCACGACCTATATGCATACGTCTACAATCCAGACTCTAGACCCCGATCTGCCATGAGCAAGACATCGTCTACGTCGGTTTATCTAGAACCTCCATCGTCGAAATTTGTCTTGGCAGATAAGGTTTCGTGGGAAGATGCAGAGCAAACAGTAACGGGCGTCTATTTATTATTGTATTTGCGAGTGACAAACACAATCAACATATTACAATATCTCTCGACTGCGACTTGTGTCGCACGTTATGTGGTTCTTGTATCTATTATTTGTATTTGCGGAGTCAATCCATTATACGAATGTTACGTACACAGTTCCAAGGTAACATTGAGAAAAATAAATAATACCCATGTAAGTTGTATTAAATCGAAAGATTTTTTAAGAATTTTTATGAAGATATCAAAAACAAGGGAAACAACTGGTTTTTTATGTAGATAATCCAAGAAAACTACTGGAAAACGAGGTAAGCTGAGCGCAATGTGTTTATTTACGTGTGAACAGTTTGCATTTGGTGTAAACAAATTTTTATTCTAATTATAATTACAAACCTACACAGCAAATTTTAAATGTCGTGGGAAAGAAATATATTTGAATTTGTTAAAATTCAAACAAGTGTAATTGGCATACCAATATTCTACCTCACGTCTTAATCTTCCTTAAAAAATTACCGATCAGGTTTTAATATAACGTTAAAGTTTTGAATAGTGTATAATTTATATATAATAATAATAATTTGCTCTACAGGCCGTGAAGGCCTACTGCTAATAAGATACTAATATTAGGAACTTTCTAGAAGTGCTCTACGGACAACATTTCTCCATTCTCGTCTGTTCCGTACCATCTCCTTCCAATTTCCTATTTTCACTTTTTTATCTTCGTCCACTTTATTCACCCATCTCTCTGTTGGTCTCTCCTTTCTCCTTTTCCCTATTGGCTTTCTGGTAAGGGCTAATTTCGGCAACCTATCTCTGTTTAGTCTTTCTACATGCCCCAGCCATCCTATTCTTTGAACTTTGGCAAACGCTACGATTATTGGGGCTTTCATATGCTTCTTCTACTTCTAGATTTGTGCGGCTTCTCCATCCTTCCTCGGTTGTTACTCCTCCATATATAGCACGCAGCATTTTTCTCTCCCATCTTTTTATCTGCTCCTCTTCCACCTTATTCAGGACCCACGTCTCACAGGCATATGTGGCGGTAAGTCTTATGACTGTTTTATAGATTCGCTCTTTTGTTTTCTTTGATACATATTTCGATTTCATGAGACCCTTCAGGCTTCCGTATTTCCGGTTTCCTTTTGCAATTCTTGCCTGGATTTCTTGTTCTTCACGTCCATTTTCTTCAATATTAACTTCCAAGTAGACAAATCTACTTACTCTCTCGAAAACATATTTTTTGTTGTTTTTTGCGCGTACCACCGGTTATCTTCTCCTCCCAAGGGTTTTTCTGTTTTTCCCGTCACCATATATTTCGTTTTATTTTGATTTATTTCCAGATCAAATTTCCTTGCTTAATTTATTATTTATATATACCGTTGTTTACTATGAGAAAGGGATATTAAACTGGCTCTTTGTCCAGAGTATTTTCTTTGTGGATTTTAAAAATAGGATTTTATTAGTGATAGAGGCGGCAATAATCATGATCAATGGATTACGGGGTGTATCCATACAATAATTGAGATGTTTCAGTGCTGTATAGAAAAATAAAAAAACTGAACTGAACTAAAATTGATATATAACTTCCATAACATATTTAATTCGGTAAGAGGCTTTGGTGACTGTAATTCTTCTGTACGCAAAGGTATTCGATACATTAAGAATAATAAAACACCTGCCTATAAACTTATTTGGACATGTCTGGTTACTGTCCATTAATTTATTTCTCTCTCATTTCTCTTGACCTCATTTCTAGTAAAGATACTTTTCTTATGTAAATTTCAAAAATAACACAATGTAACGAATTTTACTTTTTTCATTTACATATGTAGGGGAGACCAGGGCAGCGAGAACCGCTTAAGCAAATTATTACCATAATGTTTCTATTGATTATTGTTTAATATTTAGAAAACTATAT
>JARFOC010001332.1:152759-175554 GCA_031763485.1 Osmoderma eremita
CACACTGATGAGATTAAGGAAAATCGAAACATATCTAACTTTTAAATGTCGCGCCATATTTCGTAAGCACGATTCAGACATACTTCCCGGTTTGGGCGCAGGAAGACCAGAGCGCGCTGTAATGACATACGTGTTTCCAACGAAATGTACAGAGGTCGCATTTCTCTTTAATTGGTGTTCTGTGGTATAAGCCCAAATGTTTGGCTGTTCAGCGATTATTTGTGCAGAGAACAGGTTACAATTAATGAAAAATGTAATCAAAGGATTTTTTATTTAATTACCATACAAATTCGCCCTTTTTAACGTTAAATTGTTTGCCATCTAGTGGAAGGTTGAAAAACAAACTGAATAATAGTACCCATGGAAATAATAATTTCTCTTCTAAGGAACTTCTGAAATAAAGCAATAGCCACTTTATATCGTATTTTATCGTACATCGTATTAATTCAAGAAATTAAGTAGTAATTTAACCCCAATCCAAGTTACATTCATTCATGCATGTTTTATGTATCTGTTTTCTGTGTCAGTAGCATAAATATTTAATTAATATCTTATCTGTATTACAATACAATAATATGCATAAGAGAAAGAGCAACAAAATAACCTTTTATTTAACATTACACAAAAATTTGAACATAGCAACGTTTAAATTTAAGAAAATTATTTCAGGCACTGAAGTTTTTCCTATTAAAATAATTTTGTAATGTAGATTTCCCATTATTGCTATATTTATTCTCCTTATATTTAAATGAACTCAGACATTTTAAGAGCATATCATATTTTTATACGCATAACCGGGTTTAACCCGATCAGTCTTCACGAAAAATGTGATTCCTTCCCTGTAGCCGTACACCCTA
Organism: Osmoderma eremita; assembly: GCA_031763485.1. Classification (NCBI taxonomy): domain Eukaryota; kingdom Metazoa; phylum Arthropoda; class Insecta; order Coleoptera; family Scarabaeidae; genus Osmoderma; species Osmoderma eremita. Next base: position 153,617 of record JARFOC010001332.1, read on the forward strand.
AGCCCTAGGGCTAGGGAGGCGAGGCAATTTTTTGTAGCAAGTAATCCGACATTCACGCGAAAAAAAGGGTTAATATAAGCATTAACTGGGAACCCTCGAATCCCAAGAGAATGATATTTTATCAGTTCTCCGCCTTCCAGTGCTTGTTCACTCGTATTAAATTCACCATCGATGTTTCATTTATTTGCGAAGACACATGAAACTAACGTCAGATCGAAACAGAATGTTATGGATCGTTTATCATTAGTTTTTATGTAGGATATTGGTATACTTAAATCTCCATAGTTCCTTACAATATTTCTCAATAAGGTGATTTAATTTAATTTCAAATACTTTTAATTTATAAACAATTAATATGAATCTACCCACTTATACATTGTTCGAACAAAATCAATAGTAGTTTGCAACACAAAAACCTTTTACAAATCTATTTATATTTGATTTCTTCCATGAAAATTTATTACTGTGGTTTCACAAGTGATCCACTAACAATATAGGATATTGTCAGGGGATAGAAATATTATACATACATAATTCCAAACATCGCAACGGACGTCATACAGGACTATACAGTACCAAATTTGTGTAAATATACTTTTTCATATGCAAGTCTTTCTTAAAGTTTATTAAAAATATTCTTATAAAAAATTATGTTTTACTATACAGCTTCAATGTCAAATTATATATAACAGATGTACATGGAATAGACATTATTTTAAATATAAATACTGTGTCAACTGACTAAATGGTGTTTGCATGAAAATCAATTGTTAGAAGCAAATTTTGTGAAAACCTATACTTACATATTTAAACAAAGGACTGAACATCACAAAATTTTGTAGGATGATGAGCACATGGACTATAAGGATATTATTTCATTTTATTCATGCATCTCTAATGAAATAGATAATATAACAAAATGCTGTCCAATTTAAAATAAAAAATAAAAACTAAAACTCAGAAATACTCACTAAGCAACTTGTTGAATACAATACAACATAACCTCAAATTCTCATCTGCGGCACAACAAATACTAACAGTTAATTAAAACTAGAAACATTTAGTTACACATATGTACGTACATTATGGAATGTAAGCATTAAAAATAATTTTGAAAATATCTGCATCTCACAAATTTAATAATATATAATTTTATAGGTAGCTTTGACTCTGAACGAAAGGTAGCAGGATCCCTCCAAACTGCATTTATTAAATTATATAATAGAGGGCACTCAAAGGTGGAAATTAGGCCTTATTTTAAAAACTTAAACAAACAAAATAAAATAAGTAAAATAAATTGTATGAAATGATTTATGTCCTATCAGTAATTACTTTAAAACAATATTGCTGAAAAAGAAAGGAAACAAAAATTAAAACAACTATGCTAGGCCTATGCAACCATACCAACTGCAACCATGAAGTAGTTGTCTAATTTATTTTGCTAATAGGTACCTTATCTACCTTCAGTACAAAATGATTTTTATGTTTTAATTACGTTAACTTGTGCTTTCCGGAGTCGAAATATTTGGATACGCCGCCACACTGGCTACTGTTAGTACATCATATTCACCTACCACACTTCGGTTACGATTGGGTTTGCCTAGGCATCCATACTGCTGCATATTTACGCTCAGCTTTTTAAAAACTTTAGTGTCCGCTTGTTTTCTCTCGGCAAAATTGTCAAAGTATGTTTTCCAGCAAGACCAGAGTTTTTGCAATATTTGATGTATGTATGTACAAAATATAGTATTTCTCGTTTGATTTATTGTTTCATTTTATAATCAAGCCTACCACTCTACTATTAAAAATTGAAATAATCATTTTTTATTTGGATATAGATTGTGATATGAAGGAGGAAGCAAAATGCAGCTTAATTGTGGGAAAATCCAATATGGCGTCCATTTAAAATAAGACAGTTGCTACCACAGAACAACAACTAAGGAGAAACGCGAGCTCTGTACATTTAGTTGGAAACACGCAACTTCACGATATGCCATAACAGCGCCCTCCGGGGAGCCACGGCCAAATGTAGGAATACAACTGAACCGTGCATACGGAATGGTGCGACATTTAAAAATTAGGTATGTTTCAATTTTCCATAATCTCATCAGTGTGGTACGACTACTAATAATGAGTCGTATTTACATCTCACATTCAATTTAATAATACCTTGACTACATTTTCAATTCGGCTTAATTATTGTCCAAAGAAGAAGAAAGTATAGCACAAATGCAAAAATAATGATCAACTAGTTGAAAACATGCATTCAAAGATGACTACCTGGTTCTAAAGAAAATAAATCACCTGGTTTGTAGCTAGATGCCTTGGGAACCTATGAAACCGAATTGCTTCTTTACCCCTATAAACGCTTGAACAACCAGGAAATTTACAAGACTGAGGCACCTCTTAAATACGCAAATTAAATCTAAGAAATTTATTTAGAAATCAAAATGTGTTACTTACGTTTAGAAGAACACCAAGGATGACGCCCTAACACACATTATCGCCGGTTGTGGAAAATCATCATTTAACTTGACATACTTAACAAAGTATCACATTTAGAAATGTTGGAGGTTAGCCGTATTTTCAACATTACGTTTCTGACAGCAATATTGCCAACATTGATTTAGTTACTTGAAGTTGAATTTCTCGTAAATCGACGGTTGGTGATACTGCCTCGGGAGGGCCACCCCCATACCTTTTCGTAGGGGTGGTTACTGCTGATATCTTCGAAACCGCCATCTATTTATTTTGACATGAGTTATAAGTGCCTAATCAAACCAACTAACTTCCGTATGAAATATTTTTCCACATCTTCTGTAATACCGAAGATATTTTACTTTAAACAAAATGGCCATTTCCGTTTTTTTTCAGATAATTTCTAAACTGTTCCGAATTTTAAAAATTTCTCAATGGAATCTGAATTCAGCACTAAAAATGCATAACTTTGGTAATTTAAACAAATCTCTATGTTGATTAATGAAAAAGATACCGATGGTACCCATGGAAACCTAGTCTATTTGGGTCAACGGGTAGTTCAATGGGTAAAACGCAGATGCCACGGATAATCATTTTTAGACGACCAAACAAATATATACATTAGTAAATATTGCAAGGACTGTGGGGCAGTACAATAAACACACTGTTCGGATTACTCCTCCCGCACAAAGTATTAATTAATCCGGGACGACAATACGGGAATACGTGGATTCCCATTACCAAGTCGAATAACCGAATGAGCGCGAAAAAATAACTTAAACTAGTAACATGCACCACTTTCTTTTCCCTTCACTCCCTCTACCTACCCCAAACATGTACAATTTTCTACTCCGCCCCGAACCACACCGAGTCTCAAGTATATGCTTTTATTGGTCATAATAAATCACTTAAATATTTCTATTTTACTACAGATTTTTGTCGCTATTCGGAACCACTGTGCGCCGATTTTTTTTTTGAATTTTTTTTATTTCCTTTCTTTTCCAGCATCGTTGTTTTAAACTAATTACTGATAGGATACAAATCATTATACGGATAGAATCTCGACATGCACTTTCCCCGCCTGTGTGCATGTTTACATTTACCGCCCCTAGTTTTAATTATGTCAACATGAAATTACATTTATGTGTTAGGTTTGTAGGTAAACATAGATATAAGGCATTAAATGTATTTATTATATGTATGCTTGAACTCATACAAACATACTAACCAAAAACCTTTTGGAAAGCCATCAGTCAAAATTTTTCCAATTTGGTGTAAACTTTTGCAAAGTTTGCTACTACCCTAATAAATGTCTAGGTTCCAATAGCAATTCATTTGCGTATTAAATAAAAAGTAATAAGTATTTAAAAAAAGATACAAAAAGCATCGAACACTGGACCTACAAGTTAGTAAACCAGCCTTCGCACCGATAGGCGATGCTTTTGCTAGTAGATATACATACATGCCAAGCTGATATATCACTAAAGCAACAGCGTTACATGGAAAAGATACAGTAAGTAAGGTGATTAAATAACAATAAGGAATGGTTTACCCGACGAAGCAATTTTTTTTCATATAATGCTGTTGCTTTAGTGATATATCAACTTGGCATGTATGTCTAGCTACTAGCAAAAGCACGGCGCGAAGGCTGGCTTACTAACTTGTGTAGGTCCAGTGTTCGATACCATCAGGTCCCCGCTTTTTGTATCTTTTTTTTATATAGATAAGTGTATTTATCTACGACTATTAAATATTATGTTCATTAAATACGTAACTATAGATACATAAACTTGCTTATGAAACACTAGTGTTTTATGAATTATAAAACACTGACCTGTCATTTGACATGTCATTTTTACTGAGTTGTGAAATGGTGGTTGCCTAATTTCAGATTAAAGTTAAATTGTTGCTCAAAATAATGTCGTTTTATTTTTATATTTTTATGATAGTCGTAGATGTGAAAATTCCCAACTCTTAAAACCGATATTTAAGGTTTCCATGCTATAACTTAAAATCATCTTTCGTTTTAATTTAAAAAAAATCTGCTTCTTACTCTCACTTCTCCATATTTAATAGACGCCATCTATTTAATGGATCCTATAATTTAATAGAAAACGAGCAGGCTGACGTTAATTCTCTTTAAAATACAAAGTACACGGTTTCATCGACTAGACTTTCAGCAACGTCTTGAAGATGTTCAAGCTCTGCAAAATTATGCATAAGGGTGAATATTAATCTAATAATAGATATACCTACCTAAAAATGGTTTTCAGTTAACTCTTAGTATCCTACGAGGGAGGCCTTTTATATTTCGGAAATAGTAACTAAAATTAATCATAGTACATAGCTTTATTGTTTATCGAAATATTCTCCATGAAGATCAATACACCTATGCATGCGCTTGAACCAGTTTTCAATGCACTTTTTCCACTCGCATTGAGGTACCTCCAAAATATGCATTTTGAAATCATCAATGGTTTCTTCAGCCGTCGAAAAACGTTGACCACGTAATTTTTGTTTGGCGTGCGGACACGAAAAGAAGTCATTGGGTGCCCAATCAAGGCTGTACGGCGGATGACCCATGAATTCAACTTTTTCAGTTGCCAAAAACTCTTTTGTTTGAGCTGAACTTTGAGAGCTCGCATTGTCCTGGTGGAGAATGATCCGTCGTCGGCAGTTGGTTACCCTTATTTTTCCGAATACTTCTGGGAAACAAATGGTTGTGTGCCATTCAGAATTCACCGTCCGACGTTGCACCAATGGTACAGTTGCCACATGACCGTTTTTTTTTCGAAGAAACAGGGGACCATTTGCTTCGAAGTGCTTCGTGCGCGAACAACTTTTATTGGATTTGGCTCATCTTGAAAGACCCATACAGTCGGCTGCTGTTTACTTTCGGGTTCATAGGCATAGATACATGATTCGTCACCTATTACGATGTCCTAGACATCTTCTTCTTCTTCTTGACTTCGTGATAAACAGAGTGGAACCTAGTTCTCTACCCTTCCCATGTTGAAAATTTGCTCTAATTCTGTCGAATACTTGTGGCGTTAATCAATGGTTAATGAACAATGAATTTAATTTCCCGATTCTGAAGATAAGATATAGTGAGGTCTTCGATGTTTACCTTCCCTGTTTTGGATATCCAATGTGGCGATTGATGAGTTTTCATGGTCCCGGAGTTTGGCAAAATATTTCCAGGCAAGTTCTTTAATATGTGATAAGATTGAGGGGATTTTTAGATTCCTATGAATGTTCAAATTCCTGACATACATAATTATTCTCAGGAATCTGTTTTGTTCCCTTTGATTTTTTTTTCAGGTGGGTGTTAGCAGCATGACCCCAAATTGGGGCAGCATACGTTGCACCAATGGTACAGTTACCACATGTCCGGTTTTTCCGAAGAGACAGGCGACCGTATGCCTCGAAGTGCTTCGTGCGCGAACAACTTTTGTTGGATTTTACGCATCTTGAAAGACCCGTACAGTCAACTGCTGCTTACTTTCGAGCTCATAACCATGCACCCATGATTCGTCACCTGTTAAGATGTCATAGACATGTTTTGAAGTACCCTGATCGTATTTTTGGAGCATTTCGTTTGACCAACCCACACAAATCTTTTTTGACCGATTGTCAAATTATGTGGAATCCAGCGCGAAAAAATTTTTTTGCCGGCCAAATGTTGATGCAATATTGAATGCATGCTGGTCCCACTAATACCCAAGGATACCCCAATCTCACGATACGTCACATGCCGATTTTGCAATATCAGTTCACGCACACCATCAATGTTTTTCGGAACAACAACGAATTTTGGACGGGCTTCACGAAATTCGTCAGTGAGTGAAGCACGGCCACGATTGAATTCGGAGTACTACCGGTGTACACTAGTTTTTGATAGTGCTTCATCGCCAAATACCGAATTAAGTTCATCGATGCACTGTTGTTGAGATAATCCACGTCGAAAATTGTATAAAATAATGACGCGAAAATGTTCACGAGTTAATTCCATTTTTTGGCCAAGATGATTATTTTAAGTCACTGCAAATATCGCTTGTACGTAGAAATGTCTTGAGTAAGTATACTGTTGAAAAAGCCGAAATTTACGATATGCATATTCCCGAAATATAAAAGGCATCATTCGTACTTCGGATTACTTTAAAGACAAAAATTGCACAACGATATTCTTCTCTGAGAAAGAAAAATATTTCTATTACTATTATTGTTACTCGTGTATGACGTAGGCATACATATAAAATACATACATTTCATATGTACGACCCACATATCACTGCATGTGTCTGGACTGAGTTTCTAAATTCTTCAGCATTGCCCGGGAAACACCTTGGGGAGAGAAATAGATCTGGACTACAGATTTGGTACTCATTCTTCTAATAGTCCATATATCGTTGTAAAGGTAATTTTATAAACTTTTAAAATATTCAATAAAAGCGGGTACATTTCATTTAAAATTTCGAATATTGTTTTGATGTTCAATTGTTTTTCTAATAATAATTGAAAACAAAATATCCAATAATCTAACAATGTTTCTCTATGGAATTTCATATGCTGTAAAACTATAAGTCAGACACGCTGTGCGATTTTTATAATGTGTGTTTTCTTCTTGTTCGTGATACACATTAGAGTAAGCCAATAAAATGGTCTTAGTATTCTGAGACGACATCAGTTGAATTTATGAGACCCTTGCCAAACCGTCCGATTGCATTTGAACATAAAAGCCGGGAAATTGCAAACACTTCTTGAAGAAACAGAAGTCACGTACACCAGTAACTGCGTCGAACTTTAAATGGTTAACATATCTAATAATATTTTATTCGATTCTCATGTGTCGGAAGGCTACACCGGCAAATTCGCCGCCTGACACACCTTGCTTTTGATAAAATAGGGACTGCACGTGACGGCAAACCGCTCGAAATAAGAAAATAATAAAATACGTACCTTTTACAACGTAACATAGTTCACACTGTGTTAATTGATAATTTTAAATTTCTCGCACGCCCCCGCCGGTGGTACTCCGGGCATTTACGCGTTCCTGGAGGCGACCGCACGCATGGGATGTCGGCGTTTGAACCCTTAATATTTAGATACCAGCTTCGCGTAGAATTTCAATATTATCCTAGCTCATCCCTTCGATGCCACTTTCAGGGAAGTATGTTTATCCTGCGTGTATTCCACATGCCTGACGTAATGGCAAAGTCAATAGCTATGTCGGCTTAATAACCAGAAGGGATCTACTGCGTTGACATTTTCGGCAAAGCTGTCTCCGATAATTCCAATTTATTACCCTTAACCCACATTACAAAATTAGTAAGGTAAATTTATTCGATAGATGCTACGTTAGTACAAACTATTTAATAATTCCAAACCGTGGAGACTTTTCAAAAAGAAAATAATCTGCACATACATTTCATGAAATTCGGTAATCTATTTGAATGAAAGTATTGGATGTGTTTCAATGATATACAGGATACGCATTAGTGTGGAAAAGCTCGATATCCGTTATCACATGAGATATCAAAAAAGTTAGAAGTTCATATATACAGGCGTTCCAAAAAAAATGCCAACAAATTCGCTTCCTACACGACAAGCGAGTGTTAAATAATCTATGCGAACAGCTTACAAATGAAATTAAAATCATTAAGAATGAAACCTTTGAGAACTACCTCAGACAATTAACGGATGACGAAACTACCGACTACTCCCTGTGGAAAGCAATCAAGTTTTTGAATAGACCAAAGAACCATGACCCACCCATCCTCAAAAGTGATGGCAATTGGCCTCTGCGAGATAGAGAAATGGCGGAAATATTTGCCAATCATTTGGCAAATATTTTTCAGCCTAATCCACAAACTGGCATGGAAGAAATTCCACAAATCACTCTCAGAGATGGCGCTAAAGTTAGGCCAATAACATCTGCTAAAACTGCTAACACCATAGATAAAAACCTCGGAACACAGAAAGCTCCAGGTTGACTTAATAACTGTGAAAATTCTCAAGAAATTGCCAAGTAGGGGTGTGGTGAAGCTGACGCATCTCTTCAACGCAGCGTTACGGCTTCGGAACGTCTCAATGCAGTGGAAGATTGCTGAGGTAAAAATTATACCCAAACCTGGCAAACCACCTGAAGATAAAGCATCATATACACCATATCTCTGCTGCTAATGATATCTAGGCTCTTTGAAAAACTACTCTTGCAACATCTCAAGACCATTATAGGGGAAAAGAATCTTAATTCGGGTCATCAATTTACATTTCGCAATAAACACTCGACCATTGATCAAGTACATTGAATTACCGATGTAATTGAGAGAAGCTTAAAGAGAAAAAAATTGGGCAACGATATTCCTTGACGTGGCCCAAGCATTTGACCGAGTGTGGCGTCAAGGCCTAAAATATAAACTAGACAAATGTATGCCCCAACAAATGAGCCAAATTCTTCATTCCTATATCACTGACCGTCACTTTAGAGTCAAACATGGTGAAGAATACTCTGAACTGAAAAATGTATCCGCTGGCTTGCCGCCAGGCAGTATCCTTGGACCTGTACTATTGTACACCAGTGATATCCCACAGAGCGAAGGAGTTGTCACGGCAACGTTTGCCGATGATACTGCTCTTCTCGCTACTGGTAAAGACATCCAGTCAGCCACAAACAAGCTGTAAATAGCTGCCAACAATGTGACCAATTGGTCGAAGAAATGGCGCATCAAGTTAAATGAGGCGAAGTCGATTCACGTCAATTTTACCAACAAGAAATACGACTACTTACCAGTGCTAGTTAATCAGCAAATAATCCCGCATGTCAACGAAGCCAAGTATCTGAGCATGACCTTGAATGCCAAGCTAGGATGGAAGACACATGTTAAGGAAAAACATGAACAACTGGGACTCAAATATAAGAAAATGCACTGGTTTCTTGGACGCCACTCTGAGTTGTCAATTCATAACAACCTGCTTCTTAATAAGCAAATACTTAAGCCCGTGTGGACTTACGACATTCAACTTTGGTGTTGCACAAAGAAATCAAACATAAGAGTCATTCAGACAGGGTACTTCGTAGCTTTTATATGAAAATCGCTTTGAGTTCAAGGTTTATACTGCAAACGACTCAGCCTGAAAGCAATTTTATAGCAAAATGACATTTTTCAAAATTGTCGAAACTGAATACAGGGCGACTCAAAATTGAAATGTATTATTTTTTCAGCTATTTTAAACGGATCACCCTGAATTTTATATGATCAAAAGAAAGAATAGTTTAGGTATTTTGATTTTTATTAATATAACTAAAGTAATTGATTTCTAAGTGAAGTCTTTTTAAAAAAGTGAGATTTTTAGAAATTATTTTAATATAACAAGTTAATCATGGAAAAATAATAGTTTAATGTTTAATAGAGCTACAAAATGTAAACATTTATAACTTCTAAATCTTCGAAGATTTCAATAGTTCAACCTCGTACATTACAAAACCAGTCAGATAAGCAGATTTGAGGAAATGGGTTTCCTCTAAGTACATGCATACTAACAGTTTCGTGCACATTGTACCATAGGCGACCGATAATTACAATTACTGTGAAATCCGGAGTTGAGTTGAAGTTTATCGAATATCGTTCTATGGCACTTAGAGGTGAAGCACATCGTATCAGGCGAACGCGCGGTATTGGAAATGCATGCAAGGTGCAGAGGAAGGCTGAATTAACATAAGAGAATTCGATAATCTATTTCCAATATAATGCTAAAATTACGGTGTTACTAGGTATATACGGATACACGGAATAAATTAGGTAATCTAGAACAACGCATATGTTTCGTGTGTATTAACATTCTTAGCAAAAATAACATCCATAACATGACCAGCTAACAATAGAAATGAAAAATAAGTAGATAGCTAGTATAGTTATTCAACGCGAGAAAACAGTCCATTCATTTTAAGAAAACAGCATTGGAAAAGATAGGAGAAAATATCTCGGCTTACTATTGACCGCAATTCGCGATAGACTTACGTACACGAAAAGGATATAATTTTCGTGCAATGAATTTATGTTGGATAAAACGAAATATTACTGATAAATTCGTTTTCTATGTTTACTGTACTGTTCTTTGTTAAATTCAGTCGTTACATTCCACTCTGATTCCGCTGCTTTTGTCTTCTATTTTCTATCAAATTGTTGTTTGCTTATATTTTCCGTTTTATTATATTTTAAATATTGTTTCCAAAATAGTTCTCGATTATTGCAATATTTGATAATGTGAGGTATGTTCTATCTATTGACAGTGCAAAAAGCTGTTTTTTGAAAATTATTACAGGGTGTTCAGTGTTTTAATATGGCTGAAGGAGATGTATTGGACCAAGATGATAACTCATCGAGGAAAACATATTCGCAGTGGCCAAAAGTTAATGGCTTACAATCTGTATTCGCAGTTGAAGCATGACAACTCGAAATCGGCATCAATAAAATTGACTGCAAAGCAGCTTGTACTGGGCGAAAAAATTATGTGGAATATTGTGAACGATAATTATAAATTCACTCTCTAAAAAACGTGTTCGTGAGATAATATATCAATATTTGGACGAATCTGAACAATTCAGAATTAAAAAACATAAACATGATTTCTTTCCGCAAAATGAATTGCTACCTCTACAAAAATATTAAGTGTAAATATAATATTTATTTAACATTGAAACCAACTTAAAACTTTTGTAGGTTGTTAACGAAGATGACACCTTACCTGAATTCAAGCGAACAACATTGTGGAAAATTCTAAAGTAATTAGGTTTTAAGTTGGAAAAACAAAGTCGAAACCCTATATCAATAGACCGGCAAGACATCGTTTTATAGAGACTAACTGTTATTCGAAAGTATCGTGCAGAGGGTAAAAAAATTTATTATTTGGATGAAACATGGGTTAACGCAGCCACACAAAACAAAAAGGTTGGAAAGACACAACGGTAGTTGATACAAAAGAAGTATTTATTGAGGGAACTACAGCTGGTTTAAAACAACCATCTGGAAAAGGAAATCGAGGGATTTGTTGAAAATGGTCTCCTGTTATTTGAATCAAAGGAAACTGGTGACTATCATGAGGAAATGAACGGTGAAATGTTCAAACAGTGGATGGCAAAAGTTCTACTTGATCTTAAAAATTACCTAATGCACCATGGGAAAAAAGACGCACTAATTGATTGGCTTCTTTCAAGGGAAACAGTTGTCGATAATACATTTTTAAAAGCTGAGCTTCTTGAACTTGCAAAATTATATGTAGGCTATAATCCAATACCATATGTTATTGACGAAATGTTAAAAAAGTGGTCGTACAGTTTTACGATTACCGCCATACCACTGCAATTTAAACCCAATCGAACTTGTATGGGCACAAGTAAAGCATCATGTCGCCGGCAACAATAAAACCTTCAAGTTAGCGAAAGTAAAAACTTTATCAAAAGAAGGGATTAACCTTGTAACAGCTGCAAAATGGACAAATTGCATGAAACATACTATTGCAGAAAAAAATAAAATGTATGAGCTGGATAACATACTCGACGATATAGATGAATTGATTATTACTGCAAATACAGGGTCATAATTAGACCTATCATCGGAATCCGATTTTTAGTAATGACTTTTTAATACATGCTTTTGTTTCAGTTTTGTTGAAAAGAAAAAAAGTGGAAGTATGTCAAATATTTGTGGTTTCATATATTTTATATACTTATCACAAATAAACTATTGAAGTTAGTACCGTTATTTACCAGACTTTCTTTGTACTTCTCCCTAAGGCGATATCTTACTGGATCACGCTTGAATTTGTTAAAGATTGTACACATTATATAGCTATAGAAAAGAACACGTAGTTTTTTAATCCTCGCATAAAAAAATAACCAATAAGGTTATGCATTATAGTTTATGATTATCCGTAAATTACAATTATCTATTATTTTAATCAGCTGTTCGTATTGAAATAAATTTGAATTTGCCGCTATTTCCGAATATATCCTTATTGCTCCTATGTGATACGTCCGCAGCGCCCATTACTGTTTTCTTAACGTGAATGGAGTTTTGAAGTAAAATTTTGATAGCATACGTTCCCTATTAGTAATTTTTTCCTATATTTACGGTCTCCTTCTTTTGCCAGCATGGCCGTCCATAAATCAGAAACCTAATAGGCTGACAAAAAATGATATTAAGCATCAACTATATTATTACACCGAATGTTACAAAATTGAAAGGATATCTTCATCAAGTCGTGACAAAAATCCCTATCTGATATTAATACCCAGCCGTTCGTGGAAATCTAGCTAAATCAAGTCCTGTCACCTTGAAAAAAAACGGGTAGAAAACGGACGAATTCGGAGACTCCTAGAACCTATCAGTGGAGATAAATAAAAGAAATCCCGCTGATACGTAGACCGCTTGATTTCATGACGTTTGACGATTGGAACAAATCTCGTTCCTGCGGGATTAGCAGGACGTCTTCGCACGTCCAGCGAACACGGACGCATCGCACCACCAGCACCCGAATCACCATCTAGTATCACCCTGGACCTGCGCACTCCGTGGTATCGATCGCCACCCCCGCGCCTGCAGTAACCGCCACCTCCTGGTGGCGGCACTGGAAACTGCGGCCCGGTTCTGCAGTCGAGTCATGCGTTCGGTAGCGCTGGGATCAGGTCATCAGCCTGCGAACCAGTTCTGACGCCTTATTGTGTTCGATATAACACTGCCTATATCGTATATATATGTATGCACGTCGTGTGTCAACTAAATGTTATTCGTGTCGCGCTATTCCCACCTGACAATTCGACTGCCATTTTAAACAAGAACGTTCGTAAATTATTTTAGAAACGATTAAAATAAAGAAAACGAAAAAAGGACGATTTTAAATGATGTTCATATTTAAATTTCTTCCTAGAACGAAATAAGCTTATAGTTTTAAAGTAAGTCCCAATTATCTTAAAGAGGAAATAGGTAATAGATTAATTTAACTATAATATGGTCATGTATCGGTAATAACACTTAGACACCAAAGTAATAAATAAATAACTGAAATAAATTGGGAAGATTTAAAAAATTTTCGTGTGATTTCCAGACGTTTATACAAGTGAACTCAAAAAAGACGCTACATTATATTTACAATTACATTAATACGGTTGTGTATTAGTTAATAGGGCATTTCTTTATTAATGAATGACACGATCTCGTTGAAACTTTCATTTTGGCACGCAGACGGTTTGAATGCCCACGACATTTCTAAGCGACGATGATATTTTTAGGTAAGTGTCTAAATGCAAAGCTGTATTGATTTTCTAACAATCATTGTTTTGTAACTATAAATACAATAATATATTATTAGATAATTCATGGTGGCCAACAATTGTTTTATAATTTAAATAAATATATATACCTATGCATATAATACACTTCTAAACAAGCACAATTTGTCCGTAGATCCATATTTTACCAATTTATTATTATTTTACATCAAAAAATATGTAATTGAAGCAATGAAATGAAGGATGTGAATTTTCAATTATTACAAAGTAATAGCAACTAAATAAGATTAAATACGAATTTCGGCAATTAATTCGACCATCCTCAGTAGAAACAGCAAAAAAAGGGAAGTGCTATTCCACTGGTAATTTGATGACGGCATATCTTCCAAAATTTTGCCTTAGAGAAATAGTGTCAAACACTTTCTTCCTTTGTAGCCTCCGGCTTGTAGGCTGCACTGAGAGGAAAATGTAGGAAATTTTGCTACAATTGTCGGTATTTATACTAGACATTGTAGCACATATAGAGACAAATACAATTTGTAGCAATATTTACCATCAAATTAAAGCACTAAGTTTGTAATAATAATTCGTACAATCGGCATGAAACAAATAAATGGACAGTTAGCGTCTTGTGTACAACGTTGTGAGAAAAACTAGTATTTACTGTAGTAAAATTTTACATAATTTTATGTGACTTTTCTATAACTCGGTGAGCGGAAATAAACACGTGTTGTAACACTTACCTATAATTTTGTAACACTTACCTTTATTGTAACATCTACAAAACAATATATGACTTAATACTACATTGTTGTATGGTGTAAAATCAAAAGTAAAATCAAACACGTCTGTTCTCCCTTAAATTCTATATTCAACTATATTCCTTACAGTTAACCAATTGTGTATATGACTCATTGTCTTTCTTTTATAATATGCAGGTAGAATTTTGGTACCACCCAATATATGTTTTGCTTAATGTGTATAAGATTGAAAATAATATACTTAGTGGTCTAATTGTAGTATGACGAACATTACGCCTCATCAACTCCTCATCATTACAATTAGCAATGGACAAGTTTTAACTTGTATATTCATATTTGTAGTATATACTTGTACAAATATATTTGCAATAATTTGTACTAATCCTTATTGTGAAATTTATCTAATGTGTATGTAAAATGTCAACATTCATGTTTTAAAATTCAGTCGTATGCAGCACTTCTAAAATTTTCACCATTAATTCTTTATTTTATCCGTAAAGTTTGATTTCGTTGTAAAGGATCAAGGTAGGTAGTATAGATACACTAGAATTACAAACTAGAAACATATATTCTTATAAACTAAAGCAAACGGGTTATTACAAATTACCAATTTTAACACAAATAAATATTTAAAACAAAACAAATTTATTTATTATAATTTTACTACATAACTGTGCTACCGGCTTCAGTTAATAAACCGAAGAATTTTATTAAATCAATTTGTGTGGTGTGGATTTCCCGATACTGTGTATTAGTGATACTAGCCCACAGTCCTTGCAATTCTTTCACATTTTTCTTATGAATTCAATAAAAAAATAATAATGTGGGTTATTATATTACAATAATACATAACTTCCATTTGGAGTATTGGTGTGGTTAAGTGTGTAATGAATAATACATAATAATATACATATACTTATATTTGTAATAATACCATTACGAAGGTGTAAAAAAGAAAATTACATAGAAGCAGGAGTTTCTACAATAGCCGGTATACAAAATAATAATAAAAAGATCAAATATTGTATATTTTATATTAAAGTAAAGAGTATATAAGATATGAGTTGAAATTTAAATGCATAAATGAAAAACACAGAGATAAACAAGCAAAAGTTAAAAAAGGCGTATGTGAACTTCACAGATCAAACATAAAAAAATTACGATAAAAGGAAATAAGTTTGATCCAAAGGGTGTTAGTTGTGTTTCAATATGCAATCTTTAAACTAGTATTAACTAGGTATAGTTAAACAATACGCAGTCGATATTTGTATAACGATATGTAGCATATTATGTTACAAAGTTCGCGCATATCGGTCTCATGAGATAATGCACGGAGTCCACCAGCTCTAGTTGAAATTAAACATCTGATATGTAAATGTGTATGTATATTATATTCTTTATAAGTCCCATAATTGGTATGTGTTGGACAAATAAAGGTATATTGTCATTATTATTAAAACTTGTGACCACTGATTTTTTTAAATAACATAATGTTACTAACATCTACGTGCGATTTTAATTATGTCCATTTAAAACGCTATGTGCCTGCAGTATGTTAATATACTACAATATACAGCGAAAAACAACTGAAACTTGTAATAAAATCCGAGATAAAAAGAGATGCACAATTCTTCAGCGTCGCTTGTATTAAGACCTAAGAATTTGTTTGAGAAGAAAGGGTGTTTCGTATTCCTACCAC
Organism: Osmoderma eremita; assembly: GCA_031763485.1. Classification (NCBI taxonomy): domain Eukaryota; kingdom Metazoa; phylum Arthropoda; class Insecta; order Coleoptera; family Scarabaeidae; genus Osmoderma; species Osmoderma eremita. The sequence continues at coordinate 169,845 of JARFOC010001332.1, forward strand.
AGCTTCTATAAAAGGATATTGGGAAAGATTTATTCTAACGACCTCCTTCAGTAAACGATTAGGAATCTGATTCCTTATTATTGTTATTATCATATGTACTTCTCTGATAAGGCACATTAGAAAAGTTAACTGGAGAAACCTTTCTTTCTCAAAGCAGGAGATGACTAAACAACTGATACACATAGAAAGAGAAGACGCTAACCTGTTGGTTCGGAGAAAGTCTTAATAAGTGTTCGGTAGACTTAAGAATGACTTTCATAATTGAAACGCCGGTAGCTACAGGTCGTCACGTCCCAAAGCGCATAACAAAGAAAATTAAACATTATTTTCCAGGGAAGCATCGTTCTTAATACGACAGCAATTCATTCCGAAAATCGTTTTACGCCTCTTAATGAACTCGTCTCCACTCTTTTAAAATTTAAAATATTCGGAGCCTTAAATGTTCCCGGCTAGAAATACCTATGAGGAAAGTGTATGGGGAAGCGCTTTCGAAAATTTTGCACCGAAATAAATATGTTTAACCTCCCTTTGAACTCGTCCTCCCCGGAGAATTTCGCCGAAGCGATAGCAAAGGGCTTGTTAACACTTTACGGCATTAATAATTTTCTATAACGTGGGCGAGAAAGGGAAAGCAAGTGATGGAGTGTATTAAATATACCGAAAGCCCCGTTCCCTTACGTTAGTCGGTCTTCACGGTGCTGAACGTGGAATTTCACATGAAGTGTGTATTTTACTACTCGCAATCGAACTGTTCGAAAACGAAGTGTTTAATTGGATGTAAATTCGACTTATATTATTTATAAGACATCAGAAACCGAAAAATATTTTAAGCGAAAATTGGAAGTTTAAAATTAGCCTGAAATATTTCAAATACCAAATAAAAATAGAAATGAAGGTATCTATAATAAAGAATTACTAACACAAAATGACGCATAATAATGAAAAGATAAACACTGATGCGTTTACTGAAAGTTAATAGCTCGAGCTAATGTACTTTTAATCATGGTACAAATACAATAGATAACGACATGCGCACGTTGTGATAATGTAAATGGGATAAAATTGTAGACGAAGCGCTTACAAAATAATATTAAAATATTTTTATAAATAATACACATGTATGCAAATAAACAAAATTATGTATATACTTGTGCGAAATCAAACAATTTAAAGCAGTAAAAATTGCAAGGACCGTGGGGCAGCACAATAAAGACACTGTATCGCATTACTACTTCCACACAATATATTGATTAATTTGGGACACGTGTTTCGAGAATACGTGGGTTCCCATCGTCAACCGTATAACCGAATGAAAGTAAATAAGTACTGTATAATAAACTGTACCCTATATGGCCTATAACTCAATATGGCCTCTGTCAAAGTAAAGATGTAAACACGTAAAAAATCTGAGAGATAGTGGCATCAGTATACCTGGGACGTTAAAATAACTTGCTTGTAGCTGTGCCATTTTGTGGCATTCTTACCATTCTTGGCGAAGCCTGTCAGACATATACAAATGGTTGCACGTGCTTGTTGACCGCAATTGGATATAATTGCAAACCGGTAAGTTTCAATTTTTAATAAATTGTTATAGTTGCACACAACATTTTATGTTACACCTATCGATAGTGTGCTTTGTCCTCTTTTCAGTCATATGTGCTAATTATTCCTTAACAATTACTTTAAATCTATTTGGAAGTAAAATGTGCCGTGCCGTCAGGGAAACCAATATGGGGTACATAAAATAATTTATTCTGTTATTAATGTATTTGCTTTTTTACCAGCCATGTCTTCTGAAAATGCGAAAAAGGGAGGTAACTGGACCCAGGATAATTGGAATAAAGCCCTAGAGGTCATAAGAAAGAAACAAATGTCCGATTATAAAGCAGCAACATTCCGCGACGGACTCTTCGAAGGTATCTGAAGTCTAATTCTAATCAGAAAGCTAAACTTGGACGTAAGTTTGCTTTGAATGAAGAGCAAAACGGCGAGCTCTGTTCCCGGATTATTCGACTAGCGGAAGTGGCGTATCCTATTACAACTAAAATTTTAAGACTATGCGTGTACAAATACTCTAAGCAAAATAACATAGGACATCAGTTCTCTGACGTAAAACAAATTGCGAGTCATAAATGGGTACGAAAATTTTTAGGAGAAAATCCTACGTTTCGATCAGAAAGTCTCCAAACCCCCGCTAGAGGTCAAAAATTAAACAAATTTATCGTTGAAGATCATTTTAAAAAACAAGTTTTCCAAGATAATGAGATATTCGGAAAACCTGAAAGGATGTTTAATATGGATGAGAAGGGATGTAGATTGAACTTGCATAAGGAACTAAAAGATCTAGCTAAAAAAGGAGCACGCAGAGTTTACATCATTGGTGACGAACATGGGCAAAACGTGACTGTTATTTCGTGTGCCAATGCAATAGGTGCATCAATTCCACCATTGATACTGTTTAAAGGAAAACGAATGGCACCAGAATTCGTGGATTATTTACCACCTGGTTCAGTTTGTCGTATGACTGAGAAAGGTGCTATGACGGCAAAATGTTTTGTGGATTGGCTTCATTACTTTGGTACCCATAAACCCCCAGGTAGATGCCTACTTATTTTTAATCTGTAAACTTTATGTACACGAAGAATGTGTGTGCCTCACCAAGGAGAATGCTGAAATATTTACTTGTCCAGACTGCGAAAATTGATTTATGAAAGATTTCTTAATAAAATTTATTTAATGTGACCAGATTTATTATTTTATAGACCATACTGGGTATATATGACAGTCAATATGGCCTAAATGCACTTTTTGGAATGTTTGTCATTGCGAACTTCCTATTGAATCAAATTGCTCGAGATTTGCGCCTTATATTCCATATTAGTTAGTGTTTAGCTCACAGTCGTCGTTGATGACTTATTTGCATTTACAAAAAATACAAAAACAAAATTAGCTTAGGTAGGCTATATCCCTATAGTTATAGGTACTATTGTGTCTATTGTTTGATTTAATAAAAAAATTTATACCCATAATCTGTTCCTGGCACACAACAGAGTTCGCCTTTAACGACTGAGTCGATATTATTGGAATTTCCCTTAATATCGGCTCAGCCGATAAAGGCGAACTCTTTTCACTTCATATACATTCATAGGTCACATCATACTTGTCAATACCTTTTGTACGGCATCCACTGCGATGTTGCTAGACAACCTTCAAACAGCGTTTATAACTAACTCCACGGAAACCAACTTTTTTTACTTCTCTAAACTACCACGATCCAATTAGATAGAAATCTACAAATACGAAGTTAGAACTGTATGGTGAATAATGATTAATAGTCTACCTCTATATCTAAGTTATTGCCTTCTCAGTTAAAGTAGCTGCATGCGGACAAATATTATTTCACGGAAAGAACAAATAAGTTAGCTTTCTTTCCTGTATATTTTTTCAATAACAGCAAGCTGCATTTATACTCTTGTTCATCAATGCGCAAAATAGCAAGTATTAACATTAATAGAGGAGTGTTGAGAAAAAAGCAAATAAGTTTATGAAAGATTTCAGAAAGTCCATCTAGGTCGTATGCCCCTTATAATAATACTTATATACCTCATTATTCCTTGACCAATATTGTTTACTAGTTAACAAGTTTTAAAAAAATTATTTAATTTTTGTTCTAAATTTAGCAAAAATAGTCCATGACTGTTGCTACTTCAGTAAAGCATTTGTTTTATCAATAAAGAACAACCTCGTTTTCACTTAATGTTACCTAACTACCTACCGCTTTATCCACTGGGTACAATCTAGGATGCCATAAAAGGAGGAAAAATGCAACACAAAGTAGGTACTTACGTACTCGCAATATATAAAACGTAAACACATATACGAAACGGGCGAAGTACATTAAACTAAACGACTGCTAGTGACTAAGCTGGGAGTTTAACTTAAATTTTACTACCACATTGTGTAGGGTTATTTCGCCCACTGGGTAATAAGTTCAAATATTAACGGCTTTAATCTAATAAAACTCGTCTGCGCATTAACTAACGTCCGCCCATAATTATCGTCGAGTGCAAATTCTGCTATGCCCCGCTAGGGCTCGAAGGAAAAGTCCGCAGTCTCGCGGAAACGATACAGATACGCAAAGCTGCCTCGCTGAGTAAGCGAAATTTGAATAATTTCGTTTATATACCGTTGCCGTTGCAAAGAAAAAATTCAAGTGAGAGGAGTAGCCTTCGGAGTGTGACCCATTTCCAAAACTTCAATTTAAAGTGAACGTGTATGCATAACGTAAAAAAATGTAAAAGTAACCTTAACAAGGTCAAAGGAAAAATACCTTTCGTACATTCTAAAAATTCTTTTGTAAACTAAAAGAGCAAAAAGGTCACGTTACCGTCCCAAGTGCACCGAAAAGGCTCATTCTGACAGACCAAATGCTATCATTTCCTAAGGGTCTCGGGGACTATTATTACTTAAAATACAGAATTTATCAGAAATAAAAAATGTAGAAAAATAACCAATTCAAATAGTAGATACTGCTAACTTCTCCCGCGAAACGTCAAGTTTCAACAATACCCCGTAAACATTTCTACAAACTGATTTAAATGTTCAAATTGTGCATCCGAAACAGTTAGGCAGTATTCCAGGCGGTTAATGAAATCTTTATCAACATTGTCACCAACTTCTGAAGATTACGTCGTGTTTATTCATAAACTCGTGCTTTTAAAATTCTCTCTACTGCTCAGCTACCATTATAAAATGACCTAAAAAACCCTCATTTAAATAATCTGCCTAATGTGAAGATGCTCCATCTCGTTGAAGGAAAAAGTAATTTCTTGAAAGATCGGTGTCCTCTGATTTGGGTACAAATTCATTATAAGAATTCCCACCGCTTACAGTCCCATCAAATAATAAGAACCCAGAATTCACCGGTCAACTATGCAATATCAAACATTATGGGAGGTTATCGACAACGCAGTAACAACAGTTATGCTTATTAACGTGGGCGTTGCAGACAGAAGTAGCTTGTCAGAAAAATAATATCCATTTTTACTTAGTTATTATAACTACCGCGCAGTTGTTGCATTTATTGGCACAACTATTTTCTCCGGACAGAATCAAATTGTTCTCAATACCTGGGGACAATAGGTGCGACTACATCAACTGTAAATGTAACACTTGAAAGTATGAAATACTGATTACTTGCTCTGTTAACAGAACATTAAACTACTCTTATTCTTGTTATATTGAACCAAATTTATTAAAACGTCGAACATACTTGTGGTTGACACTGGTCAACAAAATTTCAGGTTTATTTTGTCCCACGAGGTAAAGTCGGTGAACTTGATAGTACTTTTTGCACTTATTTCATATATGTTTTCAGAATTTTTCTATCAGGCAGGGTTTCAGAGTGACGAAGCAATGAAATTACTTAAAAAGTATATAACATAATATGTGTATAAATCATGAAAAAATGGCGACAACGTTGCCTAGGTGTCGTCAGCACCTTCATCGTCGCTTAGTGTCATGTTTTGTGGAGGTTTGGGATAGGTAATTCCGGACTGTAAGGTACTGGTCTCAGTGCAGATGGAATATTAGGATATTTTACAATATGTTTGGATTTAGAAGTAATACCACTGATATTTGTTAGACAAAAATAGCAATCGGTAATATGATCTGATGGTTCCCTCCAAATCATAGGAATAGCAAAAGGCAT
>JARFOC010001332.1:175654-208743 GCA_031763485.1 Osmoderma eremita
AGTGCGACGTCTACCATTATCTTCCTTCGTAGATTCTGCTGAGGATGGCAACTTAGTTGCCGAAATACGTATCCAGGCGTTCTTCACTCATAGAAGTGGTAAGGGTATTTTTTATTTTTACTTTGATTTCATTGTTTAACTACATCTTCTTTGTCCATCATTCTTCTAATTTTGTTGCTATTTAGTTTCTGTGGTATAAAAGAAATCTTCTGACAATTGCTTTTCCTTTTCATTTCTTTATATTCGAGTAAAAATATAATGCTTTATACTCTGCCTGAAATTCTTTATGTTATTTCCACGCATTTATCGTTTTTATTACTTATCATCACTGATATCTCACTTCTATTTTATCTCCTCCTATCCAAATTTCTTGCTTACTTTAATAATTTGGTTTTGTGTTGATTTATCTCAAGACATCTTCCATTTGTCTCGTTAACAAACATATTCGCTTAAAGATGTTCTCTCGTACTTTGTAAAAAGTTCCTGATTAAACATTTTCTATATCAATTGACAAATTTAAAAATATTTAACCGTCTACCATCTCGGTGAAAATAATTACCGTCTGATGGTGATAGTCGTTCGTTCCGTAACCACCGTCTAAGCCACGAAACTCTTACTTTTATTGCCACCGTCGCGTCGTAGCGCGAAACTTTCCCGTGGAAGATGCTCAACACCGCATGTGAACTGGAAAGGAGGAGATCGTCTTGTAATGGAAAAAAGTGACCCGACCGCCGTAATTACGGAAATTTAATTAGAACTAATTAAAGACCGAAAACGGAATGGTGGTACCAGAAGTAGCGAAGTCGCTGCTACCACCGCCACCGAGACTTCGGGGCGTCCGTGAACTCGCTTGCAATTCCACTCTTTCCATCTTCATTTCCCGTTTTTCTCAGCTTGCAGTGTTCGTTTTTGTTTTTCGTCGCGAATTTCGCTTAGGCGTGGTTTCGGCACGCTACCACCTAAAAAGGAGACGGCGCGGCGCTTCTACATCTACATCTACATCTTCTTCACCCCGGCGGTAATATAGGGACGCTATATAGGTAATATAGGTGAAATAGTTGAGTAATTAACGCCGGGACTTCGGTTACGTGCACGTCGTCCGATTATTTATGCAAATACACCTCTGAACTTGCAATCTCGTTAGATATAACCTATTAACTACTACGGTACCGTTACGTATATTACCACAAGCGAACTAGGGAAGGAAATTAGTAATTTTCTAAGTTACCGGTCGGGTAGTTACGCGCTAGGCATACTACACGACACTCGGAACACGCGGGTGATGACAAATTGCATCTTCCCTTGACCCGTGTCACGTCCAAGGTGTACATGTATTTGTATATATTGAAGAAGTAGTGGGTATTATGGTGGAACTGTTGAAATACGTAGAAATACATATGGTGGTCGATTTCAGCATTAATACTCTACGGTTATAAGTGGTACGAATTTCTTCTTCAAAAACTATCAATTACATAAAAGTAAATATTGTGTACATGCACGGTGGTAAAGATTAGATTATATATGTGTGTGATAGACGTATAAAGATGTTCAACAACGTAATTATGTGACATAATATGCAGTTATAAACATATACACATATACCGAAAAATGCGTCATGACACAAGTTGCTGTTATGTACTTATTTTGTACCTAAAATAAGCGATGAATCAAGCTTGTAGTTTTGACATATAATATCTGTTTAGGAAACGAAATAATTTATATTTGCTGTCAGTACTATATTTAAGATGTGACAGTATACCCTATTTGTAGATTTTTTTTTGTACAGTGTGTTTCAAAAAAATAACTTGTAGATTATTATGTGACATTAGTATATATCATTTTCTGAGTTTCCAGGGCTTTGCATTCAAAAAGTTTCCAATTAACTCTACTACAAATTTCTTCGACAGACAATATTTTTATTGTTGAAGCAAATATTCGAAGTACATAATTTACAAACGAGGAATGTCAATATTCATAGGCCAAATGTAAGCGATCCTTCGTTTCCCAATAAAATCTTAGACAATACCTGTTTAGTTGTGGAGAAGTTTCGTGTCAGAGGGAGTGTATTAAAAAGCAAAACTCTTAGCATTCGAACTATAAGCAAAGGTATTTGGTCAGCGCGTTCACTATACCTTAGTCCGCGATATTTTTTTTCATTTTCGGAATCCTTAAAAGTGAAGGGTAAGAGACAAGTGACTCGTCTTATGCGCTGCGACACGTCATACACTTAACAAAACTTAGAAACACACCACACCGCATGAATCTATACAAACTGTATACGTGTTTCAATCCTCAGCAGTAACACTAAGCTAAAACGTAATTGTAATATGTCATATTACAACTCACCTATGTACATATATTCCATTTCAACAAATCGGCACGTTTTATATTTAGGTAAATCCACATGCAATAACGCTATCTTTGGCTCCAGTATATTAATATTAGGAAATACGAGTCGCTGTCAACAAAACCAAATCCAAATTTTTTGTCGTTTAAAGGTGACTAGGTACATAAAACTGCTGGCAAGCAATCCACTTTCCACTGATACGAAAAATCCTCTTAAAAGAAACAACTTTTTCTCCTTTTTCTATCCCGAGAAGAAAAAGAACTTGGCGTTCGTTTCGGCAGTCCACAGTCACCAGCGCCGCCAAAAACGGCGAAAGCAATCAAGTGATAATTATTGCGGAGTTTTAGAGGTACTTTAATTAACGACCGCGTAAACGGCGGCCCGCCTCTCCCTACTTTCCTCAACATTTCCGTCCTTATCACGTTCTACTTGCAAGCGATACCACCACGTCCTCCAAGAGCCCCCATCTTCTCTTTGCGGCGATGGAGGCACTCAAATCCGAAAGAATGACAATTTAATTTCGACAGAGAGTTAAGTTTTTAGATCTCCGGTGCCAGTCGGTTTTATATCCGCCGTCTTCCCCGACCGTGTACCCTTTCGCTGCTGCTGCTGGGAAAATGCTGCAGGGAGGAGGTGTTCGCCCCCTCGATCTTCGCGATCTACTTTAACAACGCCCACCGCACACCCATCGCCGAAGTAATAAGATCATCATAGATCAGAATCCGGCACTGATGCCCCGTCTCTCTGTCTCTGTCCCTCTTCCACTCGCCGGCGATGCTGCTTCTTCCGCCCGCAACTCTGGGAGCGCCATGTCGGACTTTGAAAACGTTAATTAAACTTAATTAAAAGAAGTCCCCGCTACCACCACCGCCGTCACCGGGAGGTACGGGGCCCAGGATGCATGGCTAATCTTCGGACAAATTAATTGCCCTTAGCATAAGTAATGCAGTTCGGTTTTCGCTAAGAACGTCGACCGCATTAGACGGAGGGAGATGGCACTCCGGTGCCTTTCCTTTTTTAACACTCAGACGTCTTTTAGGACGGTAGAAAAGGGTTTCTGTCTACGGCTATTCCCCCGATAATTTCGAGCTCGATTAGACTGAGATGCTCGAGTCTAATCGGCTAGAGACGTTAAGAACTATGGAAGTCGTTTAGTTGCACACCCTTGAGGACTACCTTCAACGGAAAAAAATTCTGATTCTTTCTATTTAATCTCTTAATTTTACTCCAACCAATTTCAGCTACACCTCCAAGCGTTCTGTTTCACTTATCTATGCTGATTTTGAACCGCCATACATATTAAGATTTAATTTTAATGTATCAGTACACAGACAGTAACAAGTAATGCAAGTGCATTTTACATGTGGTAATTCTAAGAAAGAACTACTCTATCCAGACCGACAGAATACTGACGTGAAATTTTAGACGAAATGCGTACAAGCAATCATAGCTCTGTAGAAACCAGACACTTATTGCCATCATATTGCCAATTTATACTTCCAGCATAACATACACTGCATTATTATTATCACTGCCTTTAGTTACTTACTTCTATCAACGGTTAATGAATGTTTGTTGATTAGACTCTAAAGTATCAGAGAGCTCCTTAACTACCTTAACACTACCTTTGCGCATTCATTCCTTCGATGTGTCGTAAGGCTGATACAGCGATTCGCAGGTGAACTACTTTGGAATCCCTTAATACTATTATAACCTATTTTACTGTTTGCACATTCCATTGTGTGTCGACACTTATTATTACACTTACATGTATTAACTTTTTCTCTACGGCACTCTGAAATAGCATAAAACCCGCTTTACAATTACAATGTTTTAAATAAAACCTATAATTATTCCCTTAATCCACTTGGAATCTCAGAGAAACACCTAAGCATAAATTAAAAAGACTGATAGACTAGGAAAGGGCTATCTGACTAATTATAAAGAATGAGAAATATACCATGCCAAAGTGGATTATCGAATACATTTTTTTCAGTCTCCTTTTTATAGTTTCCTTTTTTTCGCTTTCCAAACCAACCCCGGCCAAATCAATGTCGTAAAATTTTTGCTATACCCGTTTCTCTTTCACAATCACATCCTAGAGGTCAATAACAATAAAAATTTTTACCATTTTCCATGTAATTTAAGCCTAATTTCATCATTTAATTTCCTTTCCCTCAACCGAATCAGGACGATAATCTTCTGCTAGCATTAGTAGAAAAATAGGGATACCGCAATAAACGTGCAAAGACGAAAAAGCACAAACAGATAACACCGATAGTCCACCTCAAAAATCCCAATTCGCCTTTATGCCATCGATAAAATTCTAGATACTAAGAATGTAAATACACTTCCACCTCCGGCAATCTGCATAGTAACGACCGAAATTTATACGCGAGCCATTCACTCGATGCGGTGACTACTACCGGTTTCGACTTCACTAAACACCCACGGAATAGATTAAAAATGTCCTCCTACGAACGCAGAAACTATCAGAACGTCTACCGCGATGAACTCCTATATATGTGTACTTTTATGCGACCGAAGTTAATTGTTCGTCGTTCCAGGATGGAGATTTTTAGTATTGGTTCCAGCGACCGTAAAGAACAGGAATAAGGTCGTAAATATTCAATATTCCCCTTGGATATTCCTCGTTACGGGTAAGTGAAGGAAAAAACAGTATTGGAACTGAGATGTATGATCTTAAGAGCTTAAAGATCAAAATAAATGAGAATGGATGAATTAATAATAGTTTGTTAAAACGTAAATGAGAGCTGTAGATAATTAAAAAAATATTCACCGTATCGGACAAACATCACATTGGACCACCGTATTTTTACAAGCAAGAAAACCAATTAGTATTTCTTTTGAGGAACATTTACCTCATTTTAGATACAATAGACCTGATAAATAAAACGTTGCCAAACACATTTTGGATACTGCTCATAGTGTTAGTTCAAAGAATCTAAAGTTGTTAAGAATGTTTCGTCAGTTCGTTGGTTGGTGCTTATGCAGTAAATAATTAGTACCAAGTTTACTTATTTATAGGAATAAAACTAAATTTATAAATTCAGACGATAGACCAATACCAAAGTTTGAACTATTGACGGAACGGGTTTTAGCGGTTAGGTGATTAACGATAACACTAAAAATGTTTTTTTGTTAACATCATCCAGGAATAATTTTATTTTTAGTTTTATTTTAATCTATCTTCACTATAGATGACAATTTCCTTGTTGACGTTTTTGAAGTTATCTTTTGTTAAGTATGTAAATCGTTATATAATCGGATATGACACATCTCAAAAAGATTAAAAATAAAAATACCCTTGATGAGTGAAGAACTCTGTTTTGATACGTATTTTGGCATCTAAGTTGCCAGCCGCAGCAGAAACTAGGAAGGAAAATAATGTTAGACGTAGGTAGTACTCTGGAAATTATGCGCCACATAGAACACCACTTGAATAACACTGATTTCTGACAATATCTGACGCAGGTGGAATCATTAACAGAAGTATATTTATGTATTTTTGATAAATCGTATTGAAGTTTTTGTTTTAATCTGGAGTACCTTAAATTATTATTCTGGATCCGTTATTGAACTTTATTATAATTTCTTAAAATCTGTCAAATTTTCACTGTAAATTCGCAGCTACTACACAGCGCATCAGAACAATCAAAATATCACGTTCACAAATAAAAATAAATAAGAAAAACGGTGAAAGGTGTTGTCATAATTGTTTGACTAATTATTTTTTTATTCGTTCACGTGGTATTCTAGTTGTTTTATTTGCCTAATAAAACTGTGAATTTATAGGGGAAATTTTGACAAATATAAAACATTTGTTTCGGAGGTATTTCATACGATTGACGATGGGAATCCACGTATTCCGGAATTAATCAAAATACTGTGCCGGAGAAGTGATCCAGTGCACTATGGCACTGCTCCACAGTCCATGCAATCTTTACTAATAAAGAAATAAATACACATCTTCTATCTTTTAATCTAGTTTGGCCCGTTCCTTTATATTCAAAATATCATTGTTATGACTGTAATCAATTATAGCTTGCGGTTCGTCAGTACATACTAAAATTTATCTCTTCCGTGTTAAGTAATATAATTTCATAACCAAAAAACACTAAAATATAAATTACAATATAAAAAGCAATACTTATATCTTGCTTACTTACATTCAACGTGACACAGTAACAATCATTGTTCAATAACCAACGATTCTGTCAATTTACAATTAGGGAAGTATAGAAATTGATCCTAATTGCTTAAAAAAAATAGTTTTTATTTACAAAAACTCAAAATTGTGATAAATTTTATGGTGACGAGTCTGTTGAAAGGAAAGTTTGTATAGACGAGAAAAAGGGAAAATTATCGTTGGAAATTCCTTTTTGAGAATGACAGCGTCAACTATATTCACACATCAATCAGACCTAAAACAAACCGCCACAGTAGCACTAGATTCCACAGAAATCGCTTTCGAATATCTACATACGCATAGATTTCGGGGAATTGATAAAGCTGTCCTGTCTCCTTCCTAGAATTCTTCTTACGTAAACGGAAACGACGAACGATCGGTGTGGGCGGCTGAGGTAGCTAAACACACCCGCGCTCCACTTGACCTCAGCATAAACCGCGACCACCGCCGCCCCACGTCAAGCTAAAGCTGAAGCAGCGACGTCTGAACGTCTATAAAAAGACCGAGAACCCCGGCCGGCCCTACGGACCTCCGTCCGATTTGCATACCGTTCTCCGTTCGTCGGGCGATGTCTCCGCTCCGGGAACACGAAAAAGGTGTTACTCCGCGCCCTGGAGCGGTCGGGGTCGGCCGACGGCGGGCGACGCGAGGGCGGCTAGGCGGCCCGCCTCGAAATTAATGAACTCCTGTCCACGTAGGAAACGAAATAATCCACTTTTCCGGCAATTTGCTCTACCTTATGGCCTTTATTAAGTTTCGCGTTCGACCGGCAGCGGGTCGTTTCTCTTTTCTGCGCGGGGAGTCGGACGGTTCGAATGCTGAAAAGTTCGCTCAGCTAGGAGTTTAATAATAAATATTCGCCCCACCCCCGTGGGGAGGTAATTAAGAACAGCAGTAGGTGAAATTGCGGAAATATTTTCTGATCATTGAATTGACGACATGGATGTCCGGTATTGAAGTGGTGTTTCTTAAGGTGCACCGTGATGAGTGCTAAATTATTTTTTGGCCGCCATTGTGTAACGAAATTGTCACCAAATCTGTTCACCGCTTTCTGTTGCGCTTCCTCTTTTATATGCGACAACTTACCTATGTGCTGAACTATCTCTCTGGTTCATGCAGTTCAGTTATACTTCGTATACTGATCGGAGCAACAGTTTTAGCGTTTCTAAAGTTTAGTAATAGAAAATATTAAACAAATCAATAAAATATATGGTGCTATAAATATTATCCAGTTTCATTTAAAAATGTATGCTTATAGTTCGGTATTTCTTAATTGTTACTACAACAAGTATGGTCTGGTAAATACAAGCGTTGAAATTATATCATAACCTAACTTTTCTTTTCCATTCAAAATGCTTTTACTTTATTCTTAACCTTTCTATGTATCTTTGCGTCTCTCTCGCTCTCTTCCTTTTCCACGTATAGGTTATATACTACGCATTTTTATTTACGTTATTTACGTACGTGTTTTATCTTTATCATTTTAAGAAATACGTGAACGTCATTTAAAATTCCGAAATCGCAAACGGATAATAAACTTGAATGTCAACCAGAATCGATAACTCACAGAAGCTAAATCAGACTCAACAATTGACGCAGTTTTTGTTGCCGATTTTAGCGGAAAAAATAACCAACCTTAAAAGTATTTTTATCATATTTTAGTTGCCACAAACCAATTGCATCATTTATATGTAGAAAGTAATACTGTTGCTACAAACGAAATTAATATTATCATTGGCTATAACAATGTATATATAGATAAAATAATCATGAAATACTATTTTCTTAAATAGTTAGAATCAAAATAGCCCGTTCTTATGTTCTTATTTCATATTTTTACAGTTATAGTGATTATTTAAACGTAGAACATCCGCGTTGGACGCTAAAAAGTCTAATTACAACACAATTTCTTTCGCAGCAATTCGAAATTTGCAATAACTCGCTCACTCATTCAACAGTAGTATCTAACGCTAGTTTTAAAGTAAACAGAGACGCGACACAAAGAACGTCTACGCACGCCAATGACAACGACGGCTACGCGCGCGGATCCTCATCATGATCATCTCTAAAGGTAAACATCGCAACTGCGGGCGAAATTGAAAGCTTTAATAGTAGGTGGTTGGTGTAACAATTAAGCGCGTGCTGTGAATGATTCAATTTCGTTTTGGAATGGATGCGTGCGATCCGTGTAAACAGAACAGAAGAAGAACGATACGTAGATACGTATGGTATGTACACATATCCTTCAACTCTCCAAAACGCCACTATACCACCGCTGGCTGGGATGATGTTGATGATAGCAAGGGTGGAAGAGAGGGTAGGTAGTGAAGGATTCGTTTTATTCGGGTGTATCGACACGTTTCAGCGGTTTCTAAACGTTTTTAACATGTTATTGGATCACTGGAATTGAGCCGTATCAATTTGTGTCTTGCATTTTCCCACAAATTTATTCCACAATAAGATGAACTGACCTTCTCTATTGAGCCAAGCTGAGATTTCTTGTCTCTTGTCAGTCAGCACGCGATCTACCAATTTTCTATACAAAACCAATTCCCACTAATCGAATGGTTATGGTATAGGTAAACAGTCATCTGTTTAGCCTATAATCACATTAGTTTTGATTCACAACATTTTTAGATATTCTTTGAAAGATTTGTTGAATTTGAATCTTGACGCTAGACATTGTATTCAAATTCGATTGTACCTTCCTTAATATGTTCGTGTCATGTTTCTGTATTTATATGGTATTCCTATTATTTTGTTCTTAATATGATAATGTATCTTAGTATTAGGCAAAAAACATTTAACGTTATGACGCTGAGAAGCAGGTACACAAGACGATACTGGTTCCAACATGTCAAAGGAACGAACCATTTCTATTGCTCTAGAAGGTAAGCCAGATAGTAGACCGGCAAAAAGATGAACAAATTGTTAACCATCGACATCCGAAGAGAATTAAAAGAAAAGAGCCATCTCGGCAAACGAACAGATCACTAATCCCAAAGAAGAATATAAAGAAGAAGATTGGATGATCTAAACTTTGCAAAGCACTAGGAAGGAATGAAGATTAATTGTCGTTAATAGTATTGACTTTGCTCATCTGATAATTTTTATCTTGAATTCCAGTTTGGAAGTGAAGTAATTGTTGGGCACGCTACCACTCATTTAAATATTTATGTTTTTCTTCATATTTCCATGTCATCAATTCTTCTAATTTCCATTCAATTTTATCTTTACAACCATTTTGAGTTTTCGATGGTCAGCGTTTTGATGATACTATCCCAGATCTGATCTGTTGCTTAATCGTACATATTTCAGAATTACTTTAGATCATCAAATACCAAATACATTTCTAAAAAATCTCTATAAACCGATTTATTTGGGTTTCAATCCCTATTACATAGGCTATTACGCCCCGGTTTGGTACCTCTGTTATCCCCTTTACCGTATGCACAAACACAATCGTAAACGTAGCAGTAAACGTACGTACACATCGCATCGGTTCGCTTTTGCTTTCCACTAATGTATTCATAATCGAGAGATGGCACTCACGAATCATAATATTGACATCGGAACGTCGGTCGTTAAAATTCACCGACGTTCACGGAATTAAGTGAAAGTGGTTGCTGCTGGTTGGTGTATGGTACGTCCTATTATAACCCGTTCCGTTTTAGCGTCCCTTAGATCGCGCTATACGTAACAACCTACCGCATACCGGCGCGCCATATATACAGATGCGCACATACGCCACGATTGAGATCGTCATTATCTCGTAGAGGCATCTAGAGACGAGAATCGGCATCGTAGCAGTCGGCCATGTTAAAAGGGAGTTTCTGTCAACACGTTCCTATATTTCCCTTCGACCGCAAATCAAACACACTGGATGGCGTCGTCGAAATTATGGCACATACGCAGAGAGGAGACGTAGTAAATACAGTGTCCGACACTGTGACATTTAAACATTCGTAAAACGTGTTGAAAAAGCTCCGACCTCATCCCGGACAATAATTGCGGCTAACGGGTACCAGTAGGCCGTGACTTGGACTTTGTAAAACCGCTCACTCGACCCGCATGCCCTTTGCTAGTGGAGGTTGATTTAAAAATAACGGTAAATTACTATGACTAGACGTGTTATAAGGGGGATGCTTTTACTATTGATTACGCAAATATATTCCTGTAAACATCGTGCAAATGTTTACAGCAACATTCTCACAACTTTATTTTGCCTCACATATAAATCAAAAGAACCACATATGTAAATCAAAAATACCCTTACCACTTCAATGAATGACTAAATATGTTTATTACCAATCAATATCAAATCTCTTCGTCTCTCTAAATCTATAATTATTTATTTCCTTTATAAACTCTAACGATTTTTTTTTACTGAAAAACTCAAATTTTTTAATTCATTTACCAACCCCTTCGACTCCAAAGTATTTTGAGTAAACAATCCATTCTATGTTTTACTGAATTAGAAACGTTGAATTTAAGTTTAAGACATTATTAATACTAGACAATTTTCAAGAACCTGTTTTGTCTGACGAATCATTTTTGGAAGAGGAATCCATCAGTTCGAATCTTTTACTAACTCTACCGTCGCAATCATTTATGTTCATAATTACTAATTTATTGACTTCATCTGCTTTTAAGTAAAAACCGATTTTTTAATAATTGATCTTAAATTTTTTGAATTATCCACATTTTTTTTAAATTTGGATCTTACGCACTAATAACGCGTTCTGAGTTTTGTCGAAAGTTTTGATGGATATTTCAACGCCACAAATTACCTCTTTCACTGGTGATTGGGAGATTTTGCTAGTAAAAATCTTTGTAAGATTCAGTTTATCATCGTTAATTATGCCTATAACATACTTAGATTCAATATAATCGATCCTCACTATGCTAAAACCATGGACCTAAATTGCTAATTTTACCGTAGCCCAGTGCCTAACTTTTCACATAACGATACCTTCCCCGTCTACTTTACGGGGGTTTATACGCGACAATTGAGGCACACACACACACACACACCCAAATACGGTTATTGCCAAGATTTTCCTGCATACCAGACCGCCTTCTATATTGCACATTGAAAATCGCATTAAGCATACGCAGCATATATCCGTAGAACTTTAGTACCCATGCAGGCCCGACCGATACGATCTCTTCTTAGACAATGCGCACACGGAAAGGACGTACTTCCTTATACGCGAAGGCCTCCTTCCCGGAAGTCCATCACGAACCCGGAGGGACCCTTCAAGGTGATTGTCGTTGCCCGCCAACGCCGAACTTCGGCGACGCGGATCAACCGAAGGATAGTTTCCCGTTACAAACACACTGTTCTTAGCGGGAGTCGGAACGAGGATGGCCGTTGCCGCGGACTTCTCTACGTGGCAATTCTGTGGAACTCATCGATGGTATCTCTAACCGGAGTATTGCCTCCGTTCCGTTTCGCCTTGTCTCCACTTTACTTCGTCCCGGATTTTACTGCTTGGGCTACTACAACCCGGAGCCATTACTCCCACGATTGTCAGATTTCTACTCGTCCTACTGGAGGCGTAGACATCACGACATCACCTCAGTAGTTATCTTGTTTTCTGCCGTAGTCCTATATGGACGAGTAGATTGTTGTCGACCGCACAGAAATCCGTTACCAGCGTCGACTCGTGCATTAAAAAATGGAAAGGATTTTGTTAACACAAGGTGTCAATAATTTAAGATAGTTAATAACTACTACTGTAAATAAATCTATATGCTAAAACTACAAACTACGCAAGAGTAAGATATAGGGTATCCCGAAGATGCCTAACCACTTCTGGAGTGACACGGGCACCGGGAACACTAAGTCCATTCTAATTGTGTGTGAAGAATTCCAAATACGTATTCAGGCAACTAAGTTTGCCATACTCAGCAGTGTTGTTCAAGTGGTGTTCTGTGTGATGCATAACTCCCAAAGTCTAACAAGTCTAACACTATTTTCCTTCGTAGATTCTGCTAAAGATGACTTCACGCATCAAGGTGGTAAGGGTATTTTTGCTTTTATTTTTTTATTATTTCAAGCCACTGTATCAGATTATTTTATAAATTGTAATGGATTATATAATAAGAGAATGTAATACCAAAATAAATAAAACGACATGGGGATATTATAACGTAGAGAAAATAGTACTAAATCGCTTAGACTCTATTGGTGAACATAAAAGATTTAAAATGTCACCCGCATGAAGAACTGAAGGAACGACAGTTGGAAATATACCGAAATAAAACCATAACGATAATCCTATCGAGAAGATCTGAAAAAATAGAAATCACATTAAATTATGCCCTGCGGCAAGTTAAACCATTTGAATACTTAGGAACAATCACTTCAAAAGATGGGAAAATGGAAAGAAACCTATGTCAAAGACTAAAGGGCAATTCCACATTGTACCAATCGTTGATGATCGTTTCCGTCAGCGTTAACTTTTGATTTTTAAGTGTGGACTTTGAACAATCTACAAAGCATCTTCTGTACTATTGTATTGTACCCTATTATTTATGCACGCGGAACAAACAAACGAAATGGTACTTTGTTCAATGGCAATAAATATGCTTTAGTCAATAAACCCACGTATACATGAAACAGAAATTTTATGACCGTAGTTGCAACTTGAAGAAACACCTCAGTTACTTCACTAACCAAGCCGCCACTGTCTTCAATCGGCAACATCAAGGTTGGCGAACGTTGATTCCCCAGGAGTATCTGCGTGGGTTATCTCCGGGACCGCTGTAAGGTGTATAATAAACCGGCCGGCGTTCCGAAGTCGTTGTACTCGTAGCAGAAGCCCGCAAACTGTACCGCCACCTAGTATAAGGAGACGAGGACGGTTCCAATCTTGTTCGTCACTTTAGTGGCCATCGGTCGCCGGCAGAGATAAGAAAGGCCCCGGCCGGCGGGCGGCCCCCGGAGCACGGATGTCCCGCGGGATCTTCGGCCGCAGCAGTATTTCCTTATCGTTCCATCAACACTTCCTCACACGCATATTACACTCAGATATGAGCGAATGTGTCTCGTGCAATTTTCTGTTATCGGCCGGTCGAATCTTGACCGATTTATGGATGTCGGAATGGATGTGCCTTTCTACTAGCACCCTATGTCTTCTCGGGAGGTACTTTGGTATACGTATGGCCTTTACGAGTTTTGAGGGTGAGTATCGATCGCAGATTAGGCGGACCAAATAAATTACGTACGGCTGGAAATTTGTCTGTATATTATGCACTGCTAGTTATTCGAAGAAAAATCATGTAATTGGTTTATGATTTATACATTACACCCAATTTTACTTTTACTTATAGGAAGAGAAAAAACAAATAAATGCACGGAGAAAAAAAATCGTTCATTCATGTTTGTATATACTCAACACTCTGCAATATTATGTTTGTGATTTGCTTCAAATAACAAAGGCGATTAACATTTTTGCAACACGCAGAGAAAATGAATACGTTTCTCCGAAGCAACTAACTGAAAACTTATTGAATTAAATTCTCATAGCGTTTAATATTAATTCGAGCAGCAATTTGTTGTAGCCAGGTCAATTATCAGCAGCATTCTATTCAATCGGTAATGTATATTCTTCTAAATGGTTGGTGATTTAGCGTCAATGCAAATAAATTTGTAATATTAATGAAGCAAAAGTATAAAATTGTTATTTACTGAAGTATCGATTACATAAAAATAAATACCAGTACAATTCTAAAGTCAGATACTAATTGTGATCAAAACGATACATGATCATCAATCACTTCTAAAAATCTGAATCTTATATGCTTACATATTAACAAAAATCGTATAGGATTATTGTTGTTGACTTAAAAAAAACCTTTTCTTCAGCGAATAGAGGTACAATGGAAACTAATATTAATAAAAATAAAGAAAAATTTCGTCGGCAAAGCAAAATAGTAGCCATCACAACTATTAAAGCAATACTACAAGAACCACGCCTCTATAATGACGTTTTATTTCACTTCTTTTCAAACTCGTAGCTATTCCGAACAAAATAAAACCTCCACGGCATAACGTATTAGATTTTATTTTTACAAATTTAACCATGTTAGCATAGAGTAGGCGTACATATTTTAGTAAGTTTTTATGTTACTACAATACTGTTTAGGCAAATAAAATTTCCTGCGGCAAACAGAAATATTTGTACCACCCATTACATTAAATTGTGTTGTTTAGTATGCTTATAGCGCTTGTTTGGGAAAATACCACGTTCAGCACCCTATTATCAGCGCTATGTGGTAGTTTTGGAAATTCTAAAAATTGCGGACTATAAATAGAAAAATAAACACAACAAATTCGATTTAAGTTAAAGCAACCGCACCGTTATTCCTCTACGCATCATCATTTCCCCGTGCGAAAATACATTAATAACAATAATATACATTGTATTATGTGTATGATTCACGTTATTTTTAGCCTTTCTTATCGCCTACGGTAGTTCTAGGAATACGGTGACCGCTATGATTAACCGGTTTATCTCAATTCTGTGCTCTTCCGAGCAAGGCCAATCGCAGAATCGTCAACGTAACTATGTAATGGGAAATCTTGATTTATCTGGGTTTCCATTATACAAATTCTCTTATTACTCAAAGTGTATGTAATGTAATTATTCGTTTCGATGAAAAAGAAGACTAACAATAAGTTATTATCTACCTTCAAAATGAATCCCTTGATATAAAATAATAAATTTATTTAAAAATTAAAACAAAAAATACCCTCACCACCTTAACGAGTGAAAAACTCTAGATACGTATTTCGGACACTAAGTTTCAGTAAAAAGAAGAAGAAAATTTTGTAAGAACTTACAAAGGAACAAAATATTAGACGAAAATATGGTCTGAATGAGATCACCACTTCATTGACTGCCTTGATAACTTTGAGTATCATAATTGTACAGTTTTTGCCCAACAATTGTTTTTTATGTTTCTTCATGAGATTTCTTATCATATCCTTCTGAAAATCATTGTATTCAGCGCTTTGTATGATATAATTTAATTCTGTTTTCTGTTTGGAAATAATTCTGCAACATGCACAGTCTTCAGCTTGACGTATTCATCTGTTTTTCTAATTCCAACATTATTTTTTACTAACACATCTTCCAAATGTTTCAGGGTTTCTAGGATCGAAAATAATAATGTAACATCAAATAAAACTAAAATCTCACGGTCTTTCGATTTATAATTTTGTGATTTTGTTTATAAACTCTAGTGAATTTTCTACTGAAAAACTTTCTGGTTTGACCGGTAAATTTTTGAATTTATTTACTAACCACTTTCACATCAAGCAAGGCTTAAGTTATTAGTAGACAGAAATGGTCTCATCGAGTTACCTTGTTTGTGGATTTTGGATAAGCGATACATGCTAGATATTAGACACATTTAAATTACTAATTCTGGACAATTTTTTTATTTGACGGTTCATTTTTGGAAGAGGGTTTTTGTTTAATTCTACATAATGACCATCTGCAATCATTTCATTAACTCTACTGTAGTAATTTTGTCCAGAATTACTAACTTATTGCCTGCAATATCTGCTTTTAAGTAAGAGCAGTTTTAATAGCCTTTTAAACTCGGTGGTTGTATTTTTTTAGCGATTTTGATTTGGCATAAATACCAAATCAAAATCGCTAATCGCTTCCTGTGGAGGTTGCACCATTCATAATATTCAGCCGACTTTAATTCCTTAGTTAGACTTAAATGTAAATCATACGCTTCCAAATCTAACTTACTTCTTTTGCTATACTGATGTTTAATTTCTGAATTATGTACTTATTGCTAATAACTATATATACATAATTATATATATAATTCAATTCAGTCTTCTGTTCTTCTCCTTGGGAATTAATTGTTTTCATTTACCATCAATCTCGCTTTTATGTCATTACTATTGTCATGTAAGTGTTCCATTCCAATACTGAAGTACAGACAAAATAAGTTTCTTTCAGAAGTTATATTTTTTGAAATTGGAAGGCACAAAACGAATTAACAATTTGGGTGTAATTCTTTCCTGGAGCTACTACATGGAACTACTCTACAATATAGAATGATTTTGTCAAGTTTTCTCTCATGTAACATATCTTTTTATATTTGCTCATAGATATTATTATTCTCTGCTCGCTATATCATCTCACGCTCTAGACTATACGACATAATTATCACCCGAAAATTACACTCCCCATCGTCAAAAATACATACTACAATGCACTAGAGGACAATACTAGCGGTATCTAGCTTTTGCACCGCACCACACTGGTCCGACTGAAACGCGAATACCTCCCCGACGAGAGGAGGGAATTGTAAAGTGCCACCAGCGAACGGACTCGGGGTGAAATTGCGGAATTCCATTCCTCTACCGCCGGTGGACAACGGGCAAGGTATGTCGCAGAGGCGCTGCCCTCTAAATTAAGTTAGCGTATGCAGTGTAGTGGCGTAGACACTGGACGAGCAGTGCATGCGACATTAATGCAGTCGGAGGGCAAAGGTCATTTTATACCTTGTTGTACACCTCTTGCTAGTCTGAAATGCTTTAAATTCGAAGAGGACAATAGCGATGATGAAGCTGTAGGGAATTGAAGCGGGAATTCCGAATACTCTGACTGGTTTTGTTCAAAATGAAACATTTGCAACTAGTCTTCTTTCTACTGGGTCATCCGTAAATAGGAGTGAAACTCATGTGTTCAAAACCGCCCTAGTTGCAAATACACTATATCTACGCTCTACGCTATAGGTGGGAATGGAGTATAGTTTAGTTTCAATTAAAAACGACAATCTTTTCCCAATTACCCAACAGATTTACTTTACCGAACTCATACAATCATTTATCCACAAGTAAATTAAATGAACATAACGTAGCACAAATCGAATCCGTTAAGAGAAAAATAAAAAGAACACGCTAAAACACTATGTATTACAAGAACATCGTCTAGTGTACTATGGTGAACATTTAGGTCAGCCTTTAATTTACTTACGGCGCGGCGACATTTTTCAAAGCCGCCCTACGAAATCGTCGCCACTGTTAATTCGGAAAAGTTGATTTTTATTGGGGCGACGGTTCCTTTTGAAAACGACTCGCAGATCCTTATCCACGTACGGACGGGACTGTATCGTTGTCGTTTGTCCTCGCCGGCCGCTGCTCCTCGCTTTGTGCCTCGCACTGGGCAATTCTCAAATCCAATTTTCTCTATTTTTTATGTGCGCGCCGCCCAATATACATACGGCCGTATTCATGTGTGTAGACCCTGCGAAGAAGAGAAGAGATCGCGGGAGGGATACATCCTGCTGTTTCCTTTTTTTATTGTTGTAGGTAGTTCCTAAGAGGATATGTTTCGGCATCGCTCAGAAGAATCTACGTTGATTCTACGAGGTATATAGTTCGTACGTAATCAAAGTATCTAAAATTTTCTTTAGGATTTTAGTAAAAACGCAACAAGGTATTATAGGAGTAGCACCCCTAACTATACTACTGTCAATGAATTTTCGTCAAATGAAAAGCCAAGGCTAAGCTATAATGAGAACAATAAATAATACAGAATAACAAAAATAACAGTTAAAAACTAAGCTCTTACAATTAAAAAATATATAAATACACCTCTGAGATCACACAACACGTCTGATTGTATAGCTTCAGGTATACAATCAGACGTGTTGTGTGATCTCAGAGGTATATTTATATATTTTTTAAATATATTTTTTATATACTTCATTTTTTGAACGTACGTGCCATCTATTGGCAGAAATCTTTTTTCTTTGATTTCTCTTACAATTAGACAATTTGTTTATTTAGCAGAGGAACGGAGTGTTTAAAAAAGAACTACATCGTTTCCTGAATGAACTCATTATGTAAATATAGGATTTATATGTGCCCCTGTATTGAAATGCGAATATACATAGATGAATTGATATAAACATTACTATCTACCTGTCACTGTCAAATACTACAAATGTCAAAGTGACAGTAATTATAGGGTAAGCGGCGTATATCGTAACTAGAAATAAATACATTTTCTATGAATGTATATCCATATAAATCTTCCCATTTTATTATTAAAAAATGTAAAATATATCTAGTTGTCATAATTGGCCTTCACTATCAATAGGTACCTCTCTTATATTTGATTCCTGATATTTCTTTTTACTCCATTCCATTTATTCCGATACCCGAAAAAGGAGGGATCTAGGACACTACATATTTATTTATTATTACATAAGATACACTACACCGCGCTAGCTCCTCCTCGAAGGCTCGGCCTGATAACATTGAAGATTCGAGGATTACCGTTTTTATTTATGTCCGGTTATTTTTCAGAAAATGTTTATTTTTATTATTATGTTTGTAGTAACGCCCGCACCATGATTTACGGCGCTGAATATTGTCATACATAAAGATAACACGCACACACACACACATCTGATGCGCATACATACATATACATACGTGAAGATGGAAAGAGAGAGGTATACACGGAGAGTGGTGGTAACTAATAAATTGAGATAAGGAAGTCAGCGCCGCGGTGCCGCTACTGCCCACCTCCAGATGATGATATAAAACTGAAAAAAATATATATAAATATAAGCAGAGATAACGGACGGACGCGCGTCGTTTTTCATGCGAGCTTATCGATACGGAGAGAGAAAGAGGTTCAACGCGGAGAATGACAGATTTGTGGATAGGAGTCATTTTTAACGTGAAAATGCCAAAAAGGGAATCACTAGGAGGCGTAGTATTAGCAGTAAATAACAATGCAATGAAACGCATGTCTGCTCTATTCTTTGTTCGCAGAACAGATGGAGTGACCACGTGATTATCGTGCAAAGCCGGTTTTACACTGGAAAACAGAAAAATAGTTATTTCCATCCAACTATGACGATTTGTAACCCATTTCGGAAACATATACGTCTTTATAATGAAAAGTATATGATTCGTGTTTTCGATAACATGAAACGGTCTTAAATTTATGATTAAATCTTGCTGGCCAATGTTTACAACATCTGCTGTCATTATTTTCATAAGAGGCGTTGTCATTCTTTGTTTAATATTCATATATTTATTTTAATTTATATTATTCTTAAAAAAAGCTTCATTTCGAATATTGACGTTTTATTTAAAGTTGCATTGTATCTGTCGAGTGCAAAGCTCACGATGTAAGGACTTTTCAAACACCCCATAAAATTTAAGGAATCTTAGGTGGAATTGATAAAGAAAACAATTTTAGAAGTTGAACATAAAAAAATATTTTACTTTACTTGAACTAAGACAAAAAAATAAGAAATCTGCCACTTTGAGAGAGGCGTAGAATTAGTTAAAGTGCATTCATATAAACATTCTATCAAAAATTAAGGTGTTCCAAAACAAAGATACTTTTGAGGTAAAATATATTTTACGCACGTTTGAAAGAAAACTATCTGATAAATGTGATAAAAACCTATGACGTCTTATATAGGGAAGTGTGTGCGGTTGTTATTTATATTATCTCACATCAGCTTGACGGAATTTTCTAATTATAGGATTATTATAATATTGTTTGAAGTTGTTCACCCATTTAGGTGGTAAGGGTATTTTTGTTTTAGTTTTATAGGTTTGTTCTCTATCACACCGTAAAAACTAATTCTAACAAATACATGATATAACTGTCCATTATTTAGTGTAATTATAACTCTTTTAGTATTGAAGGAAAAGAAAAAAAACTATAAAAGCACTTTTACCTTCAATGATAAAATAATGTATCCCACCGAGAGAAAAAAGCGGAGAATTTTATCTACCCTTCTCCCGTCAAAATAAAAAATA
The DNA here is from genome assembly GCA_031763485.1 of Osmoderma eremita. NCBI lineage: Eukaryota > Metazoa > Arthropoda > Insecta > Coleoptera > Scarabaeidae > Osmoderma > Osmoderma eremita. The sequence continues at coordinate 196,040 of JARFOC010001332.1, forward strand.
AAAAAGTAAATGTAGCCATTATTTTTTCCCACCTCGATCCGCCCATTTCGGGTCACGGGCGCCTTGATCTCTGCCTCTTATCTTACGTTTCTATGGTGGGAGCAGTCAGTAAATCATATAGTTCAGATAGCCCGAGGCTCGGCCAGTCAACCCTGCCCAGGTGCTTTATACTAGGAGACGATATATCAAAATAAATGAAACGTGATGTACATACCCTCCTTGGTTAAAGAAAAAGAGATGGTTTTTCTATAATGGGTAAGGTACAATAAATTATAAAATTAATCCAACCCCTCAGAAGAATGCTAATTAATATACTGCCATGTTTTTAGTATTCTCACTATTTCATTTTCCTCAACTCTATTTGTATACCACTCATGAAATTGTATACTTTTTATGTACTTCAAATTTCATTTTCTATCTGGATTAATAAACATTTAAATTCCGGCTATTTAAGCTGTTTGTTCCCGTTTTGTCCTCTTAGTTGTCTAAAGGTCTTTTGATTTTTATAATTGGTACTTATTTGGTGTAGTTGTTACTATTTTGTTAGGTTAAACTCCACAGACACAAGACAATCCATACAGTAAGAGCTATGGTAATATAGTCACCCGATGTTATACAAAGTCAGCTTTTCCAAGCGTGACCAAAGAAATCGCTCACAGCGCAACGAGAACGACAGAGTAGGGCTAGACAAAATACTTACTGAAAAGGCATAACAAATTTCCCCTAATATCAAAGAAAAGTAAATTACTTTAATAATATCACGTAATAGTAATAATCGTCTATGAATCTAAAAATCCAAAATGAAAACACTTTTAAAAACTAAGTAACTTCTCAATAGACCAAAGGGAATTAAATAAAATTTAGTGAGTCATGAATCATTATTTTCCCTAGACCAATATCGCATAATAGCAAAATTATGATGTCTCTATAGAGCGAAAGAGCATTCGCCACTGAATAATATATTTTTAACAAAATGTTCATCATTGTTACAACGTCCTAAACGTGTTTCACACAACTCAAACGTTGCGTATTTGTTCTTCGGAAATATTTCGCTTAATTGTTTAAAACTCTAAGAACGGTCTTGTCTGTCTTCGTTATGCCCAGTTCTTTTCAAACGAATGTGATTTTTCTGATTGGCTAAGATAATGGCATATTATAAACATTTTTTGTTTGCTTAATACTGCCCAATGTTATCCAATATATTCAAACAATTTCTATTCAGATTGTTATTAATTGGTTATTAATTGTAGTAATAGTGTCTTGTTTCTGATACCAGTATCCATATTTATCTGTTTATTTTTGTCCTATCGTGTTCTATACTTCCGTAAATATCACATTTGTTACAATTTAATAGTTTAATATTTAATAATAATTTACTCATCAATCAGAAAATGCTATATATCGCGCATATTACGACATAAGTATATTGACAGTTTTGTATTTCATGTGAATAAGAAAGTAACATCTGAATCTGTATGTCTCTGGTAAATAGCTAGTTTTTAACAGAAAATGTCAGTTGGAAAACTCGAACCGTTCGATGATGCAACAGAGGATATCAATATATACTTGTTCCGCCTTAAACATTGTATAAAGGCCAATTCTATTAAAAAAGAACAAAAACCGTCAGTTTTGTTAGCGGTACTAGGACCAAAAATTTTTTAAATTATTGCGAGATTTACTGGCACCAGAGGAAGTGGACTCAAAATCATATAATGATCTTGTTAAATTAAACAGGGTCACTTTAAGCCCAGGAAGTTAATAATAATAGAAAGATCTAAATTTAATAGCCGAGTACAACAAGTAAATGAGTCTGTTACAGACTATGTGGTACGATTAAAAAAATTGGCAACTGCCTGTCAATTCTGATCTATTTTAAAGGAAGCTTTACGAGAAAGGTTGGTTAGTGGTTTAAGAGATGATAACATCAGACAGAAATTATTAACAGATGAATTGCATTTCGTCCAAACATATGAGCGAGTAAGAATGCTGGAAGAAGCAATAAAAAATAGGAATACCTTTTCGAATGAAACAGGAGTCAATAAACTGGGAGATAAACATACAACCAATTATAAAAAAATTAGGAATTTTCAAAAAAAAGGTAAGTGAGTGCACGAGATGTGGAGAAAAAAATCATACACGGTCAAATTGTAAATACAAGCATTATAAATGCAATTTTTGTTCCCAAATAGGACATATGTAACTGTATATAACTGCTTAATGGTTTCAACAACCATTGCCAATAGCGGGTAAGGTTAATCTGGACGTTAGATATAACGATTTGAAATGTACATTAGAGGTTATAGTCTTAAAAAGTCATGACCGGAATCTGCCATCACTAGTTGGACATGATTGGATAGAAAAATTACAAATCAAGTGGAAATATGTTTGTCATTTGCAAAATAGTGGCAATGAAACTTATTAGTAAATTGAAACAACAATTCCCTTTTGTATTTGAGCTAAACCGAGGAGAAATTAAAGAATTCCAGACAAAATTCGTTCTAAGAGGAACACCAACTCCAGTATTTTGTAAGGCCAGACCTGTACCATATGCACTTAAGCAAAAGGTTGAAAATGGACTAAAACCTTTAGTTCGAGAAGGGGTTTTAGAACCAGTTCGGCACAGTGATTGGGTGGTAGTACCTAAAGCAGATGGAGGAATCAGAATCTGTGCAGATTTTGAGGTATCTATAAATCGATTTTTAAATAAAGAACACTACCTACTACCAAATCCAAAAGACATATATGCCTCATTAGCACGGGATAGAGTATTTTGTTCTCTAGATATATCGGAGGCCAGTATGTAAAAATTCACAACATTTGTTGACAATAAATACTTCAATTGGATTATTTAGACTCACGCCTAGCATATGGTATAACAACTACACCTGCACAATTTCAAGCGGTTACGGACCAAGTGCTATGCAATATTTTTGGAGTAGGATGCTACTTGGATAATATCTTAATTTCGGCTCACACACGAGCAGAGTGTTATCAGCCACATCGCAGAATGAAAGCAAGTTCTACAAGTGTATTATATTTCATGTTTGGTCATATTTTATTTACGTATTTAGACGCGCGTGCTGTGGCAACGCATTACGGTTTTTCCATCACCGATGTACTGTCTTCTAAGGTGCGAATGGAGTATACACTACATACTTGGATATTTTACCAACTTTCAATTACGTTAACGCAATATACGTAAGTAACATAGCGAGTGCGTAACACTGCGTCGACACCACGGCAATAAATCAATTCTATTTGACGTAATAAATTCCATTTATGATGTATAGGCGCGTAGGAAAGCACTGGCCGTCGTAACGGTGCCGTCACCCTCCTTCCTACTGCTCGGAATGTCTCTTTCTTGACTCTGCGGTCCTGCGGAGAAGGAATCCCTTAAAATGATTAGTTCTGTACACAGTCCGTTTACACTTTACGACGACCGACGATATGACGCGTAATTGTATCAAACGAGCACGAGGGGAGGACGGTGGACAGGAATGAATCGACCTTCCATTTCATTTTGAGCGGAAGGACGAAACCTCGTAAATATACGAAAGAACTCCGGTGCGTGCAGTATGTGTACAGTAATGACCAGAGAAATAGGATAATCATATAGTGTTTTAGAAAGAAAAAGAAAACTTACCATTAGTTTTAAAAATAATTCCTTTAATTTACTCAGTCGATAGCACCCGATACATATACATTCCTATTTATGTATAGGTATTATATATGCAATACTTTTTTGTCTTTCTTCTATGATTAAGCAATTGTGAATTCCACCAAACATTAGGTGGCAAGTTTCAACCAGTTTTTTTTTGTGTGCTACCCCACACCTCTTTCGTCTCCTATATATACATTAGCGGCGTTCCTACACCCAGCTATTATAAACACAACATCAATTATCAATTCCCTGGCAGGCGAAAGTCTGGCGTCGCCATTGTTTCGACGACGCTGGGCGATTTTTAATTGAAATTATTGCACCATATCCATTCAAATGAACATTTCGCAGCGCGATGTCGTCCGTTTTGCTCTCTCCCACTCGCCGTATCCGCGATCGCACGACGCGAAACGAAGAAGGTCATTAAAATTGTGCATAATTATTATATCCTGGGAGAGTCCTGGGAGTGCCGACCGACTGGGTGACGGCCCAGGCTCGGTTGAGGGAGGAACCGACTACGGCTGCAACGACGACGTTAGCTCAACATTGTCTTTTCGGAATTAGTAATTTGTGCGTAACTAATTGTATTCTTAATCTGCCCTTACATTCCCCTTCATTACCTCGCGGTACGACCGCAACTGTTTGCGTTCTGCCGCTTATTTTCTCCGTCTCGTGTTCAACGGTGTCCCTTTTTTTCTTGTTCCGTAACCCTAGTCAGGGGGTAACATCGAATTAAGACACAATACAATACAAAGAAAAATTAAAAGCAGTCATTCGCGTTGCTATCCCAGAAGCAAGTGGGAGTTGAATAGTATTAAAATATTGGATAATGTAGTAAACGAGAACTAGGGTGGTTCTGGTGTAGACACACATGGAACCAACACATATCGCTCCTACAACACATATTACCTTCACATCAATCGAAAACGCCAACCAGCTAGTTTACTTTCTCTTCATCCAACAGGCAGTAATTGTGTACACTCTCGCGGTGTAGTAGCTGCAGGCTTGAAACAACAGCGGCATTACCCAGTGATTGGAGTTGCACGTATGTACATCCAACTGCCGGTTTCAACTTTAATTTACCTATGTAACGAATGAAATTGCGCGCAGCGCCACCTAGGGGATATCATGAGAACTGCAGTTGGAACTTGACACGACCACGGCCTCCTAAATATAATATACACTTTCACTCCAACCGGCCTTGCGTATCTTTAATTCAAGGTATCTATTATTTTTGTTTCTTTGAGAGCGCCACTTTACGGTACTTTTTGTATACACGTTAGTTATGTTTAAATTCCGTTCAATGGAAATCTAGCGCCACTGTGCTCCTGTCATATGTCATCACAGCAAAATTGCTGACGCGCATGGCCGGATTGCAAGTGCATCATTTTTATAGGAGCCCATGGTTGGAACAGTTTGATGTGTTCAAGTTTGTAATTGATTATTTGACCATTTACTTTTTTGTATATGGAAATTAACGTAAATAGAATTACATATTGTTTAAAACATACCCGGCTACATAATATATTTACACATATTATAGGATTGAATGACGTAATGGCAACCCGGAAGCGCGGAAAGAACTTTTGCGGTGACGTTTTTCTAAAACGAATCTACGAATTTGTTACTAAAAATTTATTCAACTGCCGGATATATCTGTAGGATAAAACCGCATTATTTATAAATATGTAATCTCGGCAATTTTATGTAAGTCTGTTTTATTGTACGAAATTCATGCGTAAACATTTCTACGTGCATAAACGCCTGGAATTCTAATTTTAGTAACGGAAATTGCTTTATTTTTTGCACATTTCCGAATTAGGAGAAACAAAATATAGATAGAGGATTCCAAAACTAAAAATCAGAGAAATTGTAACTTTACTACCGGGAAGAACGTATTAATATAAAAATTGTCACGACGTTAACTATTTTTTTTGCGTTAAACAAATAAATTATAATTGGGTTTTAAACTGTTTTTTTTTATTAGTTAAAACGCAAATACTTTTCTTTTTTGTGTATTTAAAGAACATATCTTGTAAATATAGAGTAGATGAATAATGCACAGACATTTCAACTTTTGTCGCAAAGGAAAATTTAAAAAGAAATTTCTTGATGGATAGTTGACAGCTGCCAATTGCTAGTAAATAAAAAAAATCCATCAACAGAATCTCATGAATATCTATATATTTATTTCCTACTGACATATAGTTTCCCAACGTTCATATTAGTGCTGCCAATTAAACCAAACGGATATTATTGTATCTATCTTAGCACCACGCGGAGTCGTTAGTTGTCTCCCGTTGTGTTGCGCGGTATAAATCAGCCCGGGGCAACCCCGACGACGACGGTAAGGGAGAAGACGCACCTCGGGACATTTTAAAGTTAATTTAAGACGTACAATAGGTTACACGACGACTGCATGGTATTCGACACGAGCTACGTAGAATACGGGGTACAATAATGCGAGAACACCTTTCCAGCCTTTCTGGCGGGAGCGCATAGTTTCGCTAGCGCTCTACTCAGACAAGGGAAGATTATAATAATTGTTTCTTCGACGACGGGGCGAACAAAGGAAATGTAAATTAAGTCGGTGAGAGTTTCGGCGACTACTACTGGAATAGGTGTCTTCGCAGAGTATATTTAAGACGCGAAACAATGGCACAGCGGAGCCTGTTGAATTGAGAAGGCAACGTCTTCATTTTAAGACGTGTAATAACGCGGATAAATAGGTACTTATGCGGGAACACGTAGCATCAGATACTCCGTGACGATATGGCTGCAAAATTGTGAGGTTGAAATCTAAATTGTTGAATTTACGGCTTAAAACATATATTGCCAGGATCTTTGATTGCTTCGTATTTTCACTATTTAATCTTTCTTGACGTATACATGTTCCGCAACTATCAAATGTGTTTACAGTCATCGGTATTACGCACATTTGTGCAGATTCCAGTTTGTTATGCGAAATTTAGTAACAGTTTGAAATTGTTGTTTTCCATTATTGGTTATATCCAATGCAACTACTATCTTTGGATTTTCGTTGTTTAATACTTACTTTATCTCACTGCATATTATTCATTAATTATAACAAAACGCTTTTCATTTAACTTCAACGGTCGCTACGGAGTAAAACATATGCACGTATGCTGCACACGCACACATCTTCAACATTCCTATAATAATCCATCAGGGAGATGCGGGACACCCAATTGTATTTTATTTTCGTCAATTAGGAACAATTAAAACGGCAGACCGACCGGGGCGAGTTCCACGGTACTGTGAAACACGTAAAGTGAATAACAGGCGGGCACGCATCAGCGGCAGCATACGGACAATTGAGATGTCGATCGGAGCGACCGCCAGGTAGAGGAACGAACGCCCCGGGGACATTAAAACTATACCCCGCAACTACCGGTACTCGTGTTAAAACGATGCGGGCAGAATCGTGTGTTAATATAACAATAGTACCTTCAGGGCGATATAGGGGTTGTTGCATGTTTAGAAAAGGCGAGCCAGTTTACCAAGTAATAAGTGGATGATAAAGGAAATACGTTGTCTTTGTGACGAAGAATTATTTAATTGATTTACGCACGTAGGCGCAGCTCTTAAAACTAATGGTGATATTTATATGAAAAGATGTTCTAAATACCGGTGAAGATTGCAAGAACTGTGGGGCAGTAAAATAAACACACTGTATCGGATCAATCCTCACCTTGATTAATTGGGGGCAACATACCTAAATTGTTTTGGCTGACGCTAACAGATATTAGGTACATAATGCTTAATAATCGATGTTACCAATGAGAAAACACTTACGGTCATGTGATATCATTTGCATTTGTAGGTAATTTTACCCTTAATCACTGTGTATTTAAAAAGGAATAGAAATATTTTTACTAATCTCCTACTAATACGAGATATATTATGCATGCTTTAAAAATGTCATGTTGTAACGCTCCATATCAAGACAATATCGACACTACAAACGCTACAAAAATCCTTTCAGAGATGTCGCCACTGTCGACTACATCGTAGCCATAGAAAACATTTTGGAAAGCACTTTAATCGGGACAGATCGAACTATTGGAACCTGTTGCGATTCTTTTATCCGCATACGCTGGCTTTCGTCACGTGGTGACTATTCGCGTCCCGATTTTTTTCCATCGCTAGCCGTAGGTGTATAAGCTAGCTCTCGTCTCGCGTCATTTTTCGACAATATTTACGATCGCCGAAATCGTAGAAGGGGGGTAAAGTAAATGTGTGTATGTATGTGTTTAACGGGCGAACGCGGTCGAATTTATCAGAACGCAACACACACTCTCTCGAAAATAGGAAAGTTTAAAAATGGTGAGCGGTGAACGACGTCGTTAGTATGCCAATATATAGCGATTTTGATTAATCGGAATTGCTGTAAACGCCAAAGTGTACATTAAAAATTGGTTTGATTATGTTCTGTTTTTTTTAGATTTTTTAGATTTTAAATCACGCAATTTTGTTTATATTTGTTTATATTTGATACGGTAATTTATACACACTTACAATCATCTAACACAATAACAAAAACAAATTTGTAGAAAACAAATGATATTAATAGATACGTAACTTCCAAGAAATACAATGTGTATCAAAAAGAGTTATTACTTCTTAGTAGGTAAATATATTTGTATTTACTTCAAAATTGTTATGTACCCCTCACCGTATAACAATTGTCATTTTGACATTTGTGACTGACATTAGCATCACTTGACAGTGACAGGTGAGAGATAATCTTTAGATCAATTCGACGACTTTTTCCCGAGAGAAACCAACCTACAAATTATGAAATTTGTAAATTGTGGGTAATACTGTATTAGAACACATTAACTTTACTGCGGAAAATATCCCAACCCCAATATAGTACGTAGCGCAATCTGTTAAACAATGAACCAACTCACTAATTAGTTATTCAAAATCGGCTGCCTGCACAAATGATCCAAGCGCCTTGGTTCCTTTCTGCATAATAGGCAGGCGACAATTCTTTGTGACAGTTGTATCAAAATTAAGATTATCGGTGAAAAGGGATACCTGTAACACGTGCGACACATACCATGGTCAAATCCACAATGCCGTAACTAGCGGCGAACAAAGGAAAACTCAAAAAAGAACACGACAACCATATTAAAAATTGGCAGAAAGCGCGAAATCAAATGAAGAAAGCTAAAGAAAACAATTAAATAGAATGTTTAACATTCGATCTTGAAAAACACTGCCACTACCGTGGTTAGCCACAAGAATATTGTTTTCCCATTTATATGTTCACTCTGGTTCAACCAACGAGGTGGTCACTTTTATGTGTGGACAGGAATGTTGAGAATGAGAAGGTTAGTTGGTTGAAAGCACGAGAGGTACTTCTTGATAAAGAAAAACCATTTTCAACGTGTATGAGTAACAATTTCGAAGAGAACCAGTATGCTGAAATATACGTTAGAAGAAAAAGCAAAAGGGACGCCTTGGTTTATTTAAAGATTTGCTAGTCCCAATGTGGCTTGAAGGAAAAACTACATCAAATCCAAAAATATAGGACATAAAGTCCGTGGTGCACTTTATGAAAATATTACCGGCACGGACATCATCAACGATGTGGATGGATTCAGTGGACTTCCTGATTTTGAACTAGAACCCTCAGTCGATTATTAATTTTAGAACTTCTGTATTGTTTGCCCTACATCTTTAGGCAATAAAGTTCCTTTTAACAAAAATGAGCTAAATGTTATTTTGCGTGAAGGAACCAACCCACAAATATCAAAAACTTTAGACCAAGTAATATCTTTTGAAATCTTATAAAATAATATTTTGTACACATATAAAATACTAAGGTTTTATCACTTCAAAGTGTCTTCAAAAAGTCAACTGAGCTTTCTATTATTGTCAAAAATTTAACAGTTAATTACTCAATATATTGTTTTTGGGGTTGGATCCCCTCTGCAAAAAGACCTCTAATTTATCCATATGCGCATTTCAGCGGAGCGGCACATATTATATTCACATAAGAAGTTTATAGTCAACTAGAACTGTAATTGTTTTTGAAACAGGTGGATCACAAATTTTATCTGCTTGTTCCCGTAAGTAGATACATTTAGAATATATTTAGTAGCTTGCTGATGAAACACCATCTTCTAAAGCGACAAGTAAACCAAATTGAATTTTATTTTCATGTTGAAAAAAGAAATTCACCTGCACTATTTAATAACCAGGTTATAATCACAATGTCCGCAAGTCTCAACTATAATAGCAATCCAAAATTTTGCTTATCATTTGTTCATAGTCCGATTGCTAACATAAATAGTACCTCTGTGTATAATACATTTGAAACGACTTTTACAATACCCTTGTGATTATAAGAAACACTAAATTTCAAAGTTATTTGTTATACACAGTTTTACTAAGCACATATCTAGCTTGTATTTAAGCTAACTTTAACGTCGATAAGGGTACGTGAATAACCGCAAGTAAATTTTACAATAAATATATAAACAAACCCATCCTATAAGATACCCATAAGTTCAAACTCAAACGTTTGGTTAGTTTACCATGTATTAGAACAATCGACAGCCGAAACACGTATTCGTGGAATTTAGCTGAACGTTGTTTGTTGTTTGGACCGAAGACGTTATCCGCGTACATACGGGTGTCCTTGGACAAGACAAACACCTTCCAAATAAACGGAAAAGTATAAGTTTGTCTTGCGGTAGGGAACGAAGAGGAGGAGACGATGACAAATAAGAAATTGGTGATATACTCGTATTGTTGTTTAAATTATCAGTAAACAGAGAATAAACCTTAGATAGTTCAGTTTGTCTACCATTAACAGTAAATGTATATATTTAATGCGCAAACACGTAAAAGGCACAACTTATGCTCTATTAATTTGCCACGCTACACAACAAAATGATTTTACAGCACAATCCATGCCGTTGCCACCTGTTTCCAATTGACATTTGATGTTTTATACAACTTTTAACGAAATAAGCCGTAAAGGTGTACCTATATTAAAATATATTCTGCCAGTGATCTTTCTATTGTTCCCATTGTATTTTCAGCCCCGTAAGAAAATCCGTGTTCCCAAAAACAGTATAGAGACGCACAAGTGCTGACCAAATGTTGTCATATCTACCTCCATAGTAGGCACAGCCGTAGGCAGTCAGGAGCACTTCAACTTTTACGATTATCGCCGGCCAATTCGGCCGAGTACAACCGGCGAAATACAAGACGACAGACCCTACGAGTGGTAGTATACCTTTTGCCTTCTATGTGTGTGTGTGTGTGTGTGTGTGTATAGAGTATAACCGGAGCAGCAGCAGCAGCACCCCCATTAACTGCAGGTTCACTCGCATCACGGTAAGGGTGCGGAGGACCTGTGCCCTAAAACCCCACTCCGAACACGTCCCAGAGGTGTCTTGATTATTACAGTCCAGGACCATTCACACCATCTGTCGCGCACGGGGACTCGCTTTTTTCCTTCCCGAATCGACTGTACGCTTACCTGATTGTTTCGAGCGCGTATGAATGAACCGTACGCACAGATTGCGCGTTGTAAACACGTACAGACCCATTATCCACCATGCAAATTATATAGATTTAGTCGGAAGGTACAGATACGTTCAAAAATACGTACATCTAAATTTAGGGAATAATTATTGTCTTCAATAGTTTTTCGTTCAGATATAGGAAAGTTAAAATTTATATGCTATGACGGTAGAATTGTCAAATGCGATAGATTTGCGTCATTATCAAAATACCAATGGATCACAACTACCAGAAACAATATTAACTATAGATCGTCTCAACCTCCGTATGCAGTATGGGATATAATAGCAACTTTTATCTCTTACTATCCTTAGTGGTTGTCATTAGCGCTATCTTCACTTCCGATGGAGAAGTGTATGATTGCAAATGTTTTAAATTATTTTAATAAAACTATGAATGTGAGTGCTGCCGTTCAAGAAGCAAGTAAAGTTTTGGGTTGCACAGAGCGCACAATATATAATATAAAACGGAGCAACAAATTGGTTCATTATCAAGTCCAAAAATTCTTGCTGCTGTCAATGCTGATGATGATCTCCCTAACTTCATGGGTTTCGAATTTAAAAAAGTATGACGTAAAAGTATACTCATCGAACGAGATGACATTATTCGGTGGAGGCACAAGTACTTACGTGAGATGAAGAAATTTAGAGAAGAAGGTACAATTTAGTTCTTGCAATTTGACATTTCTGTAACTTTAATTATTTCCGGTCGAACTATAATATATACTGATGAATCATGGATGAATACAGGGCATGCCGTAAATAAAACTTGGACACACACTACAATTCAAAATAGTCGATTAAGTACTGGTTTGAAATCTCCAGCCGGGCTTGGACCTCGTTTTGCATTGTCCGTTATCATACTGGTGATGATAACGGATTTGTTCGTGGTGCTGAATATACATTTCTCTGCAAGAAGAACACTGCTGATGTTCATCATGAGATGGATTCAGACACGTACGAGGATTGAATTATAAAGAAATTGCTTCAAAATATACCCCAAAAGTTAGTGGTTGTTCTTGATAATGCTTCCTATCACTGGGGAAAATTAGAAAAGATTCCAACGGCAGCATGGAGAAAAAACAATATCATTGATTGGCTCCGGAGAAAAAAATACCAATAGTCGACTGACTAAAAGTTGACACAAAACATATGTGTGTGTATGCTAAACGATATGCTAAAAATGGACTTGCTGTTTTGCGTGTCACAAATGAAACCCTAGTATGATAAAAGCAGGATTGACGAACTTGCTAAATAAAAACGTCATGAAGTTCTTCGATTACCACTCCCATTGAAATGGTATGGGCACAAGTTAAAAACTATATAAAAATGAATAATTTCACATTAAAGGTAAAACATATGGAGGAATTAATTCGAAGAGCACATAGCACTGTAACAGTAGATAATTGGCAAAACTACATCAAACATGTAAAAAATATTGAAAAGGAAATGTAGATAGTGGATAATTTGCAAGATGACAT
>JARFOC010001333.1:0-30632 GCA_031763485.1 Osmoderma eremita
TTATTTCACACATAAGTAATACTAATTCAAACCGAAATTATTTAAAGCATTGTTTTTTCCAACAATCCTCTCTTTTTGATATTTTTGCCTATCCACACACCAATCATCTTCTTTTTTCAATAATTCGCGTCCAACTACACGTGCAATTCATTTATTTATGATTCGGTGTATAATAATCATGTTTGTAATAGTACCTACAAATCTCGTTTTGAAAACTATGTCGAAATGAAAAATATAAATAACAATATAGGATACTGTGCAAAATTACTTTTAAATTTGATTGGTGAAAAACATTTTAATATGATTAGAGCGTTAAGATCACAACGCACCAAAAGGTCCTAAAGTACAAACATACGATGAGCTTATGACTTTTAGAACTACACTTTGCACCGAAAAGACACATATTTGTAGCCCAACAACAATTTTTGTCAAAGTCCCAAACAAATTGTTGATTTTGTTGCCACACTTAGATCAAACATAAGTGACTGAGGTTTTACTTTAAATTGTAAGTGCAAAGCATCGATTGCTGACATTCTTCTGAGAGCACAGTTCATTCACGGAATTCGAGGCGAATTGGGTATCGACGGGCTTGAGATGTGGTAGAAATAACCACTCAGTAAAAGACTGCCAAACAGACAAGCCAAATTTCAAATGCTCTGTTTGCCTAAAAATCGGTCATGTTATCAAGTTACATCATGTTACATTTGATCATTAGTCGAACGTAAATCGAAATCGAATCAAGAATCAACCAATCATGTTATCGATGAATATGGTGCATGGTGGTCGATTATCGACATTTATCAGAATAAACCCCTAGAAAGCAACCTCGAATGCGAACATGTTCAAGTTGACGTTGAAGGAAAACTTGTCACGTTCGAAATTGATTCGGGCTCAGATATAATTTTTCTTCCGCCAAACATAAATTCGGTGTTCCATTGCAGCCCTCCATTATAAGATTCCAATCATATACAAGCAATATGTTTATTTCAGACGGGTCAATGTCAACTACAGTGGGCAATCAACAACAGAAGACGTCTATATTGCAACAGAAAAATATGATCCAATATTATAGGCCGAGTCTGCATCTGACGACTCAAAATCAACCTGGACGAGATTGATCAACGGGAAGACTCATCCACATCGCCGGCTCAATTCACAACATTAATGAAAGCGACGAAATCTTCAGAGCATATTCAGATATTTTTGAAAATAGGATGTGACCTTGAAACTTCGAGAAAAGGCCAAACGAATATAGCATCGAGAAAGAAAGATTCCTTATGCACTTTTTAATCTCGTCGAATAAGTTCCATTGAAGAAGCTGGAATTATTACAAAAACGGAAACAGGCGACTGCAGGTTATTCCTCGTTGTTATACCGAAAACGGACGGAGGGGTACGACTGTGCGTCGATGACAACATCGGCGTTAACGAACTATTGATGGATGGATCCTATTCGGAGAATCGAAGAAATACTTAAGAGGTGTTCATAACTCCCGCTACTTTTGCCGCTTGGATCTTTATAAAGCATATTTACACATTCCGGTCGACGAGCAATCGAACGAGTAACTACATAAAGGGTACGTTTTTATACACAATATTTGGAGAACTGTAGTAACGCCATAATGTGTTCAATGTATTTGCTATTATTATTTAGCTGTTGTGTTTGTTGTGTAGTATAGTAAGAGTGTCCACAATAAAGGGTTCAGTTGATATTAAAAAGTGATACCATTGTGTTAAGTTATCAATCAATGAAAAACATAGAATTCATTCAAATATCAAGATATAACATTTTCAAAAACAACTTTTCTTGGATTAGAATGATTATTATAATGCATTGCAAGATACATTTTTTCTTGGTTTGTGTAATATTACAGCAATATAGATGGAATTAATTATTGCATCGTAAATATACTAGATTTTAGTAATATTACAAGAGTAGTAGTACCAAAATAAACAGAGACCATACATTTGTTTAACAGAAAAGAAAAAAAAAACATGGCGATGGGTATTAACATTGTGCGTTCAAAAAACTTTGCTTAACATAATAATACCGTAAGTAGTACATATTTAAACCTCACAATGGAGTGATTAATTCGCCATGCGTGTTTCTGGACGTAGTGCATGCTTTTAATAATAGTTATGTTTACGGTTTTTCTGCCATGAGGTTGGCGAAGAGGAAGCCACACATTCCCGAAACACGTGTCCGGAAGTAAATCTAATGTGGGGTGGGGAGTGATCCGATATAGTGTTTTTATTAAATATTTTGTTTTTATTAAATATTTTATTTTTACAAAACGTTTGTACATAAATTAAAAACATACTAATCAGAATCACTGGCACTTTCATATTTTTCTAGTATATTGGTATGATGTGACGGTTCTTCCAATCAGGCCATAACTGAAATGAAAACGACGGCTTCCACGGCCAGAGTCAATGTGATATAAACTTCTTCCGGATTTGGATCATGCCATATCAGAGACAGAGGATCTCGACGTTTCGCCCACAATCATAATGGGCTTCTTCAGGAGAAGGGAGGAGAAGAGAGAGAAACCTAACTTGGCGCGGTAACTCAATGTGGAAACCAAGCAGGTGGAAAAGAGAAAGAAGAAGGCGATCTGCGTACATGGTAACTCAAGGTGTAAACCACGTTAGAGGCGAAGCTAACCAGGTGCAGACTAGTCGGTCTGGGTAACTCAACATGTAAACCATGAAGCCACGTTGCATTTGCTTTCAAAAATCGTTCGCGGTGCCTGCCTGATTTAGCCCGCCTAAGAGTATTTTTTTGACAACTACTTCTAATTGTTGTTTGACCTGCTATAAATTTGCAGAGTCATTCTATAAATAAAAAAAAAAGTATGATATGGCAAATCTTCGCAATTTTTTCTTTATGTTTTACGTAGCTCATGAGCCTAGCCTCACATAAAATATATTATTACTACAAGACATCTATTTTCTTATCCGAAATATCTACATATTCTTTACACGGGTAGAAAGTTTTATAGCAAAACCTTATTATTCTAGTTTTAAAAAAAATGCGGTTAAAAATTTTTTTCTCTCAATCTGAAGATCTGTTTCGGTAGTAATTAAGATATGTAGTTGACTAAAATAGGAACACATTTTATGTTATTCATTTTAATACGACTAAATCCATAATTTATGTCTACAACAACCAACTTTTCTTAATATTAAATTTCTATTTTATCGTCGATTCATTTTGAACAAAATATTTCGGGTTACCACCCCTAGTACTTGTATTAGTGTCCGCGCCAACTAATGCTAAGCCACTTATTAATTTCAACGATTAAAATTATGCTAAATTACGGGGCGAGATATTAAATTAAATTCCTACAATGACGGTGGTCGTTTTCACGCCAGCAAGATAGCTCGAATAACTTTATCGCGGCCACGTCAGGGACCAATTGCTGGCGTTCCGTTAGTTGAACGAAATGGTTCAGGGGAAAGAGAAGTTATACCCTGTCAAAGAGGGAAGCAGGAATCTACAGTATGTGGAGAGATGCATAAGCCTTTTATGATATGGAAGTTATATATTGATATATATATATATATATATATATATATATATATATATATATTGATGTATATGGAAATATTGATGAATCTTCAATTGATTGTCAATTGTTCAATTGTATTCAATTGATAATACAGTACTGCTCGAAATAAACAGTACTGAAACTATGTTGGCGGTGTCTCTATCCGGGAGCTGTCATACCCACGTTAGATAGAATCTGGAGGTGGGGGTGCACTAGTATACCTTTGGTGTGAACGAGGTC
This sequence comes from Osmoderma eremita, assembly GCA_031763485.1. Taxonomy (NCBI): domain Eukaryota; kingdom Metazoa; phylum Arthropoda; class Insecta; order Coleoptera; family Scarabaeidae; genus Osmoderma; species Osmoderma eremita. The sequence goes on from JARFOC010001333.1 coordinate 3,791, forward strand.
TTGCTCGACCAATAGAGAGCTCTGAGTGTAAAATTCTAGAGCGCTGCATAGAGTATTTTAAATTTATATTACAATTCCTTTAGTTTAGTTTAGTAAGTAGTTCTTTTTGTTTTTACTTGTTGTTTAATCGTTATCGTCATTTTTATTATTATTGTGTTTTTCGTCTGTAAAGATTGACGTTTCCCGCATTAATTATTATTTTTTTAACGCACTGTACTTTTTAGTGTAATTATATTCCTAATGGCGATTTGTTTTCCTTCAGAGTCTTTAGTATATCAGTTGCTATTGTAGAAGTCAGTACGTGAATAAAATTATTGTTAAAATTGGTTGGTGCGTTATTGTGTTTGAAAAATAAGTAGATCTAACAATTTTGTGGGCCAGAAGTAATCTGAACCGTGTGATTATTGCATTCCGTCTGGTAAGCAAAAAGTTAATTCCAATTGTAAATATAACTTTCAGGAATGCGTTAATCGAAACCGTCAATGCGTGTTTCTTGCGCAACTTGTGCGCTCACTTTCTGAACAGAATTAAATTTGGAAATAGAACATGTGCTACTTAAAAATCTGCATGGCGGAATGCATACACTTTTTGGAATAGCTTGTGAATGACGTTATGCGAAAAAAGCTTGTATGGAAGAATCAATGGAATTTTGGATGACATGCATCCTGTCAAGTTTGAAATGTATAAGATTTGGCGCGGTAGTCTGTTTAGTTGGGTTCGCAGACCACCAGGGGGATACGCACACAATTTTAACGTTCCTTCCCATCCATCCTTACTATATTATCTCTGGATAGTATAGACTTGTCAAGTAAACGCTAAGCAAATTAATTAGGTGTGTAATTGTTAAAAATGGTGTTTTTCTGGTGGAGCAATATTTTCGCTCATACGGAATCGACCGACTCAAGTGTGCAAGTCTGTGATACGTATGTGATAAATTCACACAACAGTTTAATGAAGGTTCCCCGAGTAATGTCGTAATTTTAAAGGTCGTTGAAAAGTTCAAAAATACTGGCAATGTATTGTGCCAACGAAAAGTAAAGTCCCAGAACAGTTAACAGTAACAATACCCATCAACGTGTTTTTGAGCAGATCTTAGATAATCCTAAAGTCAGCCAGCGAAGGACAGCGTTGCAACTTGGTGTAAACAGAACTTCCTTGCAATGAATCCTGAGTTTGGTGCATCTTCGTATGTGGTTCAGGTAGACCAACCATTACATTCTCGGAATTATCGCAGTAGAGTGGAATATTGCGTCATAATCCTCGCGTTGCAATATGAAAATATTGAATTTCTTGAAAATGTATGGTTTTTAGACGAAGCACATTTTCACTTGTCGGGCCATGTGAATCGGCATACAAATCGATTTATGGGATTTGCCAGACCTGATGATGTTCAAGAAGTTCCTTTACATAGTGCAAAAGTGAGTGTCTGGTGTGCAGTTTCGGGACACGGAATCATTGGTCCGTACTTTATCGAAGAGAATGGTGGGCAAGTCAATCAACAGCGGCACATACAAATTTTAACACGCTTTATCCCTGATCTACGTCGATTCTGTCGTGCACATAATTTGGCATTTCGAAACCAAGTTTTTCAGTAGGAAAAGGCAACTTGTCATACTGCAGCCACAGTCCGTCAATGGCTTCAGGGACATTTTCAAACCAAAACCATTTGACGATTAACTGACTTCCCTTATCCTTCACACTAGCCAGACTTCACTTCTCCAGACACATACAACTGGGGCATGACCAAAGTGCCGTCTTCAAAAGGTCACCATAAATCATCGATGAATTAAAGGATGAAATTCGAGCCTTCTTAGTCCAACTAGGACAATCCTTATTCGGTAACATGACGACCAACTTGATTGAACGAGGAGGTGCACATTTAGAACATGTAATAAAGCCTAAATATTATGTTAAAAAGATAAAAAATTACAAGTTCATTGCTGTTTATTTCGGGCCATACTGTAACATTGTTTTTGTCTGATAAGTTTCCTTCTTTCTTCCTTCGGTTATTGTTTTAATATTTCATTAGATATGAAACGATTGTCAAAGTTTGAAAAAATATTTTATTAAAGGCTCTTTTACAAACGAAAACATTAAAGCATTAAAAAGTTTCGTGGACAGAAAACTTGCATTAAATACACGTCTTTATCATTAAAAATGAAAGAAATTCACTAATATTATAACACGGTAGAATTTTTTTAAGTGCTTTACTAACGCCATCTTCCCCATCAGACATTCCAGTAAGACCCGCGCACTACACATATCGACCCTGTGCTCGTAAAACTAACTCGTCAGGGTCGTAAAGTAGTTAAAGTGTTAGACACTGAGACGGGCGACCGTATTAAGCGCGGTTCCATAAAACCTTTGCGGCAAATTGAAACCTAAAATATTTACGTTTCAACCCCAGAGCGGCGATGCAAGATAGCGAATCGTTCGTTCTAAAGCGATGTCTACCAAAAAGTTAAGTCTTTCGTCTACGATGCTTCTGTATAGCATTAAATTTATGTATAAAATGTACTTTACACGTTTCTATTGTACTGAATCGGTTTGTAGGAATGGGAATATGCTTTTTAGCGATTTAATGCGCTTTTGGTAATCCCCGATATATCGTAGTAGCGTTCGGCCGACTCGCATGGCGCGTATCCGTAAATTATAGAGCCGGATTATATGTGGAGGCATTTATCGATGCTTGTCAATCAACCGTGAGCGGGGAAAATTGTAAACGAATATGGGGATTTAACGGGGAGATTAAATGCATAAAAATCATTTGTACTGCAATATAATAGCTGTAAATCCCCTATATTTCATATGTATACAGGCTCATTTACCTTCTTTCGAGGCATGCGTATAGTGGGAAATTCTTTTAAGTTAAACAATAACATTTCATTCTATAATAACATAATATAACACACCGAGAAGAATATATTGTAAGAGTTGACACAACTGTGTTAAAGTCAACCAAACTCGCTGTTAATTATTGTTGCAACAACTGTGTATGGTAGGTTTTACAGTATTTGTAAAAGATTGTAGTAGATTTAAACACACGGATTGGTAAGGAATACTGCACAGCTATTGTAATATCTACAACAAAAATGGCTATATGGACACCTTAATAATGTACTTTTTACATCAGTGACTTGTAAAATCTACTAAAAAGTATGGTAGAAATTACGACTGTGTGTTTATGTAGTGTCAAAATTATATGAAAATTTCTATTTTATGTTTTATTACATTTCAATGTAAATAGCTTTTTTTCTCTACTCAGCACACTTAAATTTTATATCAATTCCGAATGTCCTATTTAAAAATGTACATACTTGCCTGTCATCGAAGACAACATAATAATCGGACACTTTCGAGCAGATATACCTAACTTTTTATGTAACGTTACTCATAGGTATTTTCTACAAGTAACGTTAAACGACATAGTAGGCAACCAGTTATACGTTGTCAGTGTAGATCTATGGCCAGTGCAATTACGCTACTATTATTAATTAACTATCTCTGGCTAGCACGTTTTACAGGATCTACTATAATTAATTTTTTCTGACGAAAAATTTCCAGCATGCCATGCAAATTTTAAATCTATTACGAAACTGCTAACATTTATTACGAAATTATAGTGCAATTTGATACGGAAATATTATTTGTGTTGGCTAAACAGAGTTACGAAGAATTTGGTTATGTTTTTAACAAAGAAAGTGCAAAACTTCAACTTGGAATGAAAAAATTTATTATATTCTAACGATTAATTAAGATAAACAAAACAACATAACCAAGGTGAAGTGTAATTTTGTAGCAAGTTTTCTAAGGGTTCTCCTTGTCTTTTAAGGCAATTCTGGGTTTATTCCACTGCACGCAGTAGGTGTACGGGCTTTCAGTTCGTCCAAATTACCTATTTGCATGTTATTATAAGCTTTACTTTTCAGACAACCCCAAAGAAAGCAATCGTTTGGATACAATTCAGCTGATCTTTTGAGGGTATTGCATTCGTGTCTGGTTTGTGTATGAAGATTTGTACGGAATCAATAACTAATGGATTGATGGAAAACAAATTTAGTATCTTTCAATGAATAAATGTAGGATGCAATCGGGAAGTTGTGTGTGTGTACCTTACCATTTATTACCTACCATGAAACTGTTAAAACGATATAGTAGAATTTGGTTATGTTTTTAATAATGTGTAAAATTTCAACTTTGAATGACGAAATTATTTTATTAAAATTTTATAATTAAGACAAACAAAACAAAGGTAAATGTAGTAAAAAGTGTTTTATTCAAAATTTCTACGTTTTCATTTAATAAATTAAACATTGTTTCGCAAATATCTGTTCGGTTTATTTCATCTTCCTCGTAAAGTTCTTGATGATTTATATTTTGAATAAATTTTCTACTCTTTCGAAATGTATTTAATTTGTGATTGATGTGTGAATAAATATTAAAAAAAAAACGATTAAATTAATAAAGAAATATTTGGTACAAAGAATTGTTATTTTAGGTTGACGACGCGTTATCTACTACGCGTGTCTACTATGTCGCTTAACGTTACCTGTAGAAAATACCTATGTGTAATGTTACAAAAAGAGCCCCGTATACCACCAAAGTATTCTCTGCCGGGATAGCGCAATCGTAAGAGCGCTAGGCATCTGTGGGGGATGTCGACGGTTCGAATCTCCCCGAATCTGCCCTCTTACAGCGAGGAGTGGCAATAATACACTTCACACACATAAACACACGATACACACTCTACAAATCTAATGTAGAGTGATACAATGACCTCAAGATCCCAATGTTAAGTCTCTGCATCTGGTCATCTAAAAACGACTACGGAAGATATCTGTGGGTCGCCTATAATACTAATCATTGATCATGTATATCCTTACATAATATTTGGCACTACCAACGGCCTCAAACACCGGCAAATACATTTGCGCACATTTGAAATGGATTCCGCCGCAATTCCGTAAAATTTACGGGTGCCAGATTAAACTACTAGATCCAATAAGCTCTAACGGAAAAATGGTAGACATCCATTACGTTTCACTGTCGCCGGGGATAATAAAGGCCTTTTTTGTTTCGTATTTTTCCCGGCGTTCGCGAGAATTATGACCGTAAACCGGAGGCGAGAACAAATTACGCATAGTTGAAGGGGGTATTTGCCCGTCTGAAGCGGTTATTAATTGATATATGTATGTATGTGCAAACATATACGTAGCTACGTATTTGGTGAGAGTAAGCCTGAATAACCCACCCGAAAAATATATACGAATTATAAAAATGTTTTACAGGATCTATACTGCCCAGTTAGTATCCAATTGAAGTCTAGCCAAAGAAATAAAAATAGAAAATGGAGCCCACGATATACTTAATTATAATAAATTGGATTATGAAGAATGTAATAAAAACTGATATAAGATGGTATACTTTTGGGCAGCTGTAGTATATCGAACCATGTTTAGATGCGCTAAGTTCGTCGGGTGACATCGAGTGGCTATGGGACTATTACTCATACTGTATAAAAGAATAAATACGAGGATGGTATGATAAATACCCGTGTTTGACAACAGATGGCGCTTTTAGTGAAGATCTGCATTACCGACTGTGAGTACTATTCTATAGTCGACATCTATCAAAATCTCGGAAAGATTCATCGAGTACTTTAGTTTTTATAGTTGTTGAAAGTGTCTAAGTGTATGTATTTTTGCAATCATGGAAAAAGAACAATAAAGTCAATAAAGTGCATAATATCGTATTAGCAGACCGCGGGATGAAGATAAGAGAGATTGCTCAGATGGCAAACATCTCAATTGAACGTGTACAACATATCCTGCACGAAAAATTGGGTATGGGATAGCAATCCGCGAGATGGGTGTCGCGTCTGCTGACGATTGATCAGAAACGGATAACGTGACAACATCAACGCAATGTTTACGCGTAATACGAGTGACTTTCTGCGACGTTACGTGACTGTTGATGAGACATGGTTTCATCACTACACACCGGAAACCAAAGCTCAATCAGCACAGTGGATTTCTCCCGGTGAACGTGCACCAAAGAGGGCAAAAACGATACCATCAGCCGGAAAGTTGTGGCGATAATTTTTTGGGATTTACGAGGTATCATCTTAATAGATTATGTGGACAAAGGACAACGATCACGGGTCAGTACTATGCTAATCTATTGGACCGAATCGACGCTGAAGTAAACAGGAAAAGGCCACGCTTAGCGAAGAAAAAAATCCTCTTTCATCATGATAACGCCCCGACCAATCCATCGGCAATTGCGATAGCAAAACTAGCTAGTGATTTTTTTAATTTTTCCTAATATAAAAAAATGGCTTGGTGGAAAGCGGTTTACGTGGAATGAAGACGTCTTTGCGGAAGCAGAGGCTTCTTCTGCAGAGTTTCACAACTCTTATTATTTGGATGGCTTAAAAAAGTTGGACTAAGTGTATAAAGCTAGAAGAAGATTATGTTGAAAAATTAATATACTATATCCGAAACAATTGCGTTGTTTTTCTGAACACAGGTATCTATCATACCACCGTCGTACAGCTCTTATCGGCATAATTTCCGGCGATCTGTGAATCCATTTCATTGCATACACGATAAATTGATAACGGGTGAATTCGGCACAACGGACCGCAAAAAGTAAAATAAAAAGCTCCTACCGTGGATGGTACAAAAGGAGTATTTTCAATTCGACCGGTCCGCCGCACTTGAACAGATGATCATCCGGGCAAAAAGGCCAGTTCGAAAGGGTAGATCAGCAATTGGCTCGTATCTTTCGCTCGCGCGGGGGTAATTCAATTTTCCTGCCGTCCGTGGGCGAACTAGTGGGTGCGGATGGGCAGGATAAGGTTCCGTAGACTACTAGAGCGTCCCAGACTAATTGACACCCTGATTGATTCTGGAATGTCCCCCAGGTCCTTTTATCTGAACACTGTGTGCGCATAGATACCGGTTGAATAGGATAGATGTATCACAGTTCGGGTTTATATGCATTTCTTTTGGAAGTGTTCCATTTTTGTTACCCCACAACGTAGAATTGTGGATTGCATAACGAATTATTGTTTTTTCGTCGATATATTAAAGAAATAGCGGTTTCTTGAAATGGCAGATGTTTCATCAGATAAATATCGCAAAACCATTCCCAGAGGGAATACAGTGGTACTTAAACCCATTCCTCCTATTGTTCTTGAGATAATTGCAATGATAATTGTGAAACCTTGTAAATTGTAGAGGTTAGAAAAAAAAATAAAACCAATTATGTTAATAAGCACAAAGAAACTCTTGATTTTTAAGTAAACAATTTGAAATGAAATAACAATTTTGATGACCCCAATAATATCAAATCATTACATTTAATCTCAATATCACAGTAACAGAGCAAAATCAAACACAAAATAATCAAGAACGCGGTTATTATTGGAAATATGTATATGTAAGGTTGAACTTCAAAGAATTTCTGCTTCAGTTCTCGCAACTCGTAAGGGAATGAAAGAAAAGAGGATTAATTGCGAAATCCGGCAGACAGTGCATCAAAGCCGGCACAGCATCATAGACTTTAGAATTGCCACAAATTTTTCTCGGTGGCCGCCTAGGGCTTGTAATCCTGTTATACCCCATAAAGGTTCAAGTTACAAATTAGAATACCCTTTAATTAAGATTTTTCTACTTTTATTTCATTGAAAAGAATTAGAGACAGTGGAGTCCTGTTTGCATGATTTTCCTCTTCAGTGGAGAATGGTCTAATAGGGAGATTGGATGACTTGATTGCCCTTTATGACTTTAAGATCATAAAGACCCCTTAATATATGTAGACTGGCTTATATTTTTAGATGAAAGATCACTTATTACAAGCTCTGTCTGTCTGCAGCATAGCTCATTAGTTTTTAAATTTATTGGTTATAGAAATGTTTTAATATCTAATATCTATGTATTTATTTTGTGTAAATAATAAAATTTATTTTGTTTAATTAATGAAAATTGATATTATTAAAGAAAATTATATACTTACTCTATAAGTTAGTTGATTGGAGAGAAGGAAAAGTGGACTTACCTGAAAAGGAAAAAGAAATTATTATTATTTATACATACCTCACTGCATATAAACATTTTAGTATAAAATTTATCCTGTAATATTTACATAAAAATAACCGAATATTTACTTTGGCAAACATCGGAAATCGACACGCCCTTAATAATTCTGGCACCGACGCGACGATGCGATTGATATAATTTAGCGTGCATACATCAGTTTTAATCTGTTCGGATAAATCTCTACGTTATTGAAATATTTGGATTTAAAGCAATAATTTATTGCATATATTTGCATTGATTATTATCCCAAAAATACTAACCCCTTTTTCCAGCTATTATAATGTAACTCAGTAAGGTAACTATAACAAAATAGAGGTTCACATTGAATTTGTTATAGCAGCTGGCTTTTCATTTAATTTAATTGTCGTTAATTATGTGCGGTCTTAATAAAAATACAACACGAAATAAACAGCAGTATAGCAGCGGCAGGATGTATCAAAGTATAAGAAAAGGGTTTTTGAACAAGAAAGAAGTCTCCAAGGGTACAAAACTGATCATTTACAAATTTATGTATCTGCCAACCTTACAGCAGCGAAACCTGGTCGCTTACAGAAAATCTGAAGAGCAAGATACAAGCAGCCGCAATGAAGTATCCGAGGAGAGTGATAGGATAGAGTAAACTGAACAAAAAGCGGAATAGTTACATCAGGAAATAACTAGGTTTAGCAAGTATATTTAGAGAGGGCCTCCCATAGGTGGTGGGGACATTTGGAAAGAGCCTTTGACATTTGACAACGGACATAGCAAGGTAAACAGTGCACTGCTTGAACAGTGCAATAGTATGACTATCCTCGTCTGTCACACTAATGAAGTCAAGCCAATTAGATCCTTGTCTGCTAGACAAGCGCAAACCTTGCTTCCTTTTTCAGCAGCAGTGCTTGAGCAAGATAGCTAGATAGATTATATTTACTCATAGACAAACAATGACTTCCGTCAATAGTTAAAATAGACAACAATATGTACCTTCATATATAACTGTCGTAGCACAGACGCACTCACTATGAAAGCAAACATAAAGGCCCTGATTTAAGTTTGTTATTTATTTGTCAAATTGACACTTATGCTTCAACGCGCGTCACTGTTTCACGGGACAGTATGGTAAGTGGCGCCTTCCTGCTGAAACAAATGCCTTCAAGAACAATATTTTCTAATTGTGGCAGAAAGCACTGGATTATCATTCATGTCGTGATAACATTCGCCATTACCGTTAATGCATTACCTGGTCTCGTTTTCAAAGAAAACTGGTCTAATTTTTCCTCCAGACCACAATTCACACCAAACAGTGATACTCTGGGGATGAAAATGCGGCAATTTTTCCCATTAACCCATGTGAAAATAGGCCTCAGCGTTGTAAATAGGCATTCACTTTGTTGTTCAATGGCCCGGTCAAATCGGTAAACTCTCTTCTGTTCTGTTGGCAGATGTTGTTGAGTCAATTGGACTTTGTAAGCATGAAGATGCAAATCTTTGGTGACAATACGGTGCAAAGTTGCCACTTGTTGTGCATGATGACGAACCAAGGTTCTTGGGCTTCCGGCACGCTCTCGCGAACTGCTGTGATGTTTTATTCTGAACGACCAGTGCGAGCTCGTGTCGTGTGTTTCACATCAATTATGGAACCAGTACTTTGGAATTTTTTGATTATCCTTTTCACAGTTGATAAATTTGGAACATTATTTCTACCGAAAATTGGACACACTTTACGAATCGTAACAACCAAACATTCACCATATTGATAGTAAGGTTTGACAATGAAGACGTGTTGTTGTATCATGTAGCGCTCCAAGTTGCTATATGTCTTCTATCGACCTGTTAAATGATGACAGCCAAAATGGCTCGCAATTCAAATCTTGTACTCTTATTTCTATCTTAAATAATATGGCGGTAGCCTGCTACCTAGATGTAACCTATTGATAATAGAGAATTGGTAGTCAGTTTATTTTCGATCTTAGTTGGTGCATATGCCTTTTATAGTTGTGATTAGCGTGATATAAATGGTTGATTCCTATAGCACCTCAAAACGTTCTTTATCGGAATTGTGTCATAGGCCTTTATTAAGTCTATGAATGCCATATGTAATTCTCCTCCGGTTGCTGTTATTTTTTTCATTAGTAACGTTAAGCAAAGATGACTATCGTTGATCGCCCAGTTCTGAATCAGGCTTGTGCCTCAGTTTGATACAATCTTCACACGAAATATATTATCTGTAGGTACAGGCCAAAACGACCAATTTCCTCTTATTCCTCCTGTAGCCTTCACTCGTTTCCAATATTTTCAGCTCAAAAAGTTTACTTCCTCCACTTGATAAATATGCTGAAATTATTTTCTTCTCTTCTATAGAATTCCTTATTCTCTTGTTTCTATGACTTCATACTACTTCATTATGCCTGGTTATTTTAATCACTTATTTTATACACATGTTTATATGAATATCTACATAAAATCCACAATTTAGAACCGAAATCATAATGCCTGTCGCATTGACGTGGCATAGACAACAGCAACCAAAAGAAAATCAGTGATACAGTAACTGTCAACATGACATTTGCATGAGAGCAACACGAAAATGTAAATTTGTTATCTTACATAACACAGCGTCATCTATGCCATAAGCAGGTATGCATTATCCTAATACTACGTAGCGACATTGTGCGGTTTCCAAGGCATTCGTTTCTATCGTTTGGGGGAAACCCCGCGGAATCCGAATGGCCTGTACCGCCCGTACCGCTCCGGGCGTAGATTGCTCTACTGCGTTGGGTTCTGCGGTCCGACCGCAAGGGGCCGGTTACGGCGGGTCCACCCGGAGGAGTGAAACTCGCTCCTCGCGTCTAACATGCTCGTCGTAAGTGGTAGAAACCTCATTTCCCAGTTACAAGTCGTTTTAATTCGAGGCGGGTGCGTACGCGCTAGTAGTAGAGACGCCGACCGCGGCGAGAAATGGAATTCGTAGTGGTGAAATTCTGGCTGGTTGGGAACACTTTAATGTTTGAGTTTCGGTTGGGGATATATCAAAAATTTATTCGAAGAGGGAAGCTACACATCTGTAGGAAATTTTAACGTTTTGCTTACAGATTTCTGGTTTCTAAAACTAAATTCAGTTGAGTTGTTTTAGAATGGGAAAAGGGTGGTTTTAGAACCGAGCGTTCCTGGCGTTTATTTGATCTAAGTCTGTGTTGGTGTGTTCCTCTTCTTTCTAAAAAAAAGGGTCTGGAGCAATTTGACTTCTGCAAATTCCTTAGATTCTATACCTCGAATTTCTTGGCATGTGTTCAGACGTTCCTGCATATGAGGAAGAATACTCGTGCGCAGCAAAGTGTATGTTGGTAAACTGAGAAACGCTGAATTTATATTGAAATTACTGGAATTTTTCTGTCGAACTGCAGCCGATTTTACCATTCTGGTAAAATTCTCTTCACAGAATTTCTAAGGAGATCTATTTTTCTCTTTGGTACGAGTTTTTCTGTTGAAAAATCTCGGATTTCTGAGCAGGAAGAGAGAAATATTTTGATTGATATACGGAATATCCCAATTTTCAATTTTCCTTTAATGAATTTTGACATGCAACCGTGTACATTGCAAACCTGACTTTTGGATTTCTACCATATGCTCTTTAACAAACCTGAAAAAGTCCATACCGCATAAATATATACATACTGTAAGAGTATTTCGGCCATTCTTAGCAGTAACGCTAAACACTAAATATGCTGTTTATAAATTAGGAGGAATAACGTAGTGATCCCCTATTACAATGGGAAAATGGCGTCGACGTTTTGGTGCCTGGAGTTTATTGTGATGAAATTTAATTGGAGCACGCGTCTCGATTGCAGTGACATCATTCGTCCTAGTAAAAAATGGTGTATACTTTCACAGTTCTTAATCATACAATTTATATATAAATTTATCTTGTCTACCTTACTATATATAAAATGATAGTTAATTTCGTCAATAATAAAGTATTTTAAAAAATCGTTGCACACATTCTGTAGGCACTTTCACAATGGTATATAGAGTATGGTTCGTTTGAAATTTCACATCACTGCAAAATGTTTATTTCTTACCCGTCGATCGAACTTTTCTTATAGGGAAACGAGCTAAAATATCTACTTCTGCCCTAATTTTCAGATTTCTGATTTAATTTAATTCTGAGGGCTTACTATTTTATCTTAAATTTGTTCAAAGCAAATATTTTCTACATCAGAAGCACCTTCCATTTCACAACACGTCTTTCCCCTTTTAATTTCCGTTCCGTTGTTCCTATCAACTCACTAGTCTTTTCCATTCTCATGTCCTTCTCTGTGGTTCGATAGTTTTTACGATAACATGGGGAACATGGAAAGTGCCAAAACAAATAATCGATAAAATGCAATTAGAGGCTTATGGTCTCTTGCCTCTTGTCAGTCCATGTACAGTCCGAGCTAGATCAATGCACTGCATTACGGACCCTGCTGCGATCGTCCCGTTGGTTTGAGTTTTGACTGGTGTTCCCTAGAGGGAGCATGCTTTGAAGCATAGCAACCATTGGGACGGTTCGCAATAAAGTCTGCGACGAGATGACAGTGGATGTAGCATTCGAAAGGACGCTGCCGACGCCTGGTGAGCAGAAACTCGAGTCCATTCTTAATGCCTCCACACCTCCCATTGCTTTCGCTTGCTATGATGATTCCAACAGGAGACCATGAGCCTGTAATGGAATTTTATGGGTTAATCATCATTTAAAATATTCCTTACTTCATAGTTCATAAGCGGCCCCTTATATTTTCCGTATGATTTTTTTTCGTACATTTTCTATCTGTCTTCTTCTTGGCCAGTGAGAGGTTCAACGTCTCTACTGCATATATGACTACTGATCTATTCGCTGATTTATGATTTTCCATTTTTTTATTTCTCGATATTTTGCTATTTCTCAAGAGATTTTTGTGTCGGTAATATAATGATGTTTATGCGTGACTATATTTCTACTCCTGGTATAGAATGTATACACCAGTTATATTTTATTTATGGATTATCTCTTCGTAGGAAAGAGAATTTCTACTAGTTTTCTACTGGCTCATTTCCTCAGTTTTTTCTTCTGTCGCCCTACATCTTCTGTATCATTTTTTGTTAGAATTTGTCAGCAAAATATTCTTCCATTTCTTCGGCTGTCAAACAATGTTATATACAGATTTTAACCTTTCTTGCTTTCTTTCGTAAATAGTCGGTCGTTTTAATTGGAAATATAAATAAATAATATATTAAATACGGCTATTTCCACTACTCTGCTATTTTAAATTATAGTTTCTTCTATCGAACTAGGTGTGGACACAGGAGTTATTGAGGAATTGCTGACATTGATATTAATGATAGTAATGTTTATTAGTAAGTCGGCTGCCACGTAATTAGATAAGATTCTAGGGATTATTACTTCTAACACTCTTGTAAATAATCGATATTTTTATATGAAATATAATTACGATACGGTTTAAAGCTTATATTACCAAGTACTTCACAAGGATTACGTACAAAATAAGTTGCACAGGATGCGCCAACTGTCACAACAACGAGAAGAATAATCTAAAATCACTGTAATCGATACGGTAGATATTTCCGTATCGATTACAGTGATTTTAGCTTATTCTTCAAGGGGTAGAGTGTGCTTACTGTTTGAATCCGATTATAAACGATCCAATACTTATAAAATGCAGCTGTTTTCTTTCTTTTTGTATCAACTGCATACATACTATATCATGGCCATTTATTTTAAAAAAACAGTGACAACGTCTGGTTCATGTTTACACGGAAAGCTGGGAGCGACATGAAAGGGCAGCATTATTATTTAAACCGGCCGACGTAACACCTAACGATAACGCTTCGGGTGCTTTGACCGTAGCGTTACGCTATCGTCGTCATAATGGAACGACCAGACGACATGGAGTTGGGACCGCGGAAAAGCTGATAACGGTAGCAGGCAATAGCACCGGTGGCAGCGGCAGCAAGTGTATGGGGATAACGGTGACTGTTGGAGCATAACTCATCGATTTTCGAAAACCTTCAAACCTCCAAGCGCCAAAATATTCGTATCGCAATAAAACATAATTATACATGCAGATTGTATTACTTTCAAGCCATTTTCTTAAATTAATTTGTCACACCATCCAACACATTAAAATACAGTAAAACACATAAAATAAATAACGTTCATGGTTAAAATAAATGTGAATTGGAGATCCAACTATGTTTTTCTTTCTTTTGTCCCTTTTTTGTCCCTTTCAGGAATTTATAAAATGCATGTCGTCCAATTTACCAATAAGAGAAATGTGATGGTGTTACTTACAAATTTACTTTCCTGAGTTTTTTTGACACGAAACTACCTTGAACTTCTTCAAAATTTAACTTTTGCAGAACGTCATTTGCACTGGCCAAATAGAGAGTGATGCAAGTCTATTTAGCACCATCGTAGACCTATGGCAGTTTTTAGTAATCTTAATTTTGTGAATGATCTTTCTCCCGTATCATTAGTAATTATCCGTGACAAGTATATCCTCAAAGCTGTTGTAACATTGGGGAAAGTATATGAATGTGACGCTAAAATAACTTGCTTTCAAGTTCAAATTCAGTTTCAACACCGTTTGGATAGTTTTCAGGTAGTTTTGAACCACCCTCCTTGTTCTGGGCGTCAGTTAGTGTTGGAAAGCCGACACCCTTGCAAAAAAGGGTGCCGCGAAGTGCTTCCACAGCCGGCAATTGTTATATCAACTTCGATAGCCAAACAAACAAATTTGTTTCTGGTTAAAACAGAAAGTACTCCAATTTTGGAGCAATTCTCCTGATTTGGTACATGCGAAAGAGTGCATTTCGCCCAATCATGTCAGAACTGGAGAATTACTAAAACTTGACCGTAAAAGGGTCAAAATAATTACTTCTGTGTTTACACGACACTGCAGACTCGGAAAACCCCTACACAAAATCGAGTCATCGGAAGTAACCGAATGCCGGCTGTGTATGGAGAATGAAGAAACAGTAGAGCAGGTTATGTGACACTGTTCTGCGGTCACTCGAATCAGGTACCCCATCTTTGGGAAGGAAATTACTTCCCTAGATGACCTGAGGAATTCCTAATTGAACAGCATTTCTTCTTGTGCTCGTATCCAGTACCAATCAATCCAGTGGCCACATTTATCCTAAACTGTTTCAAATCAAGAGTGGCACCGCTGCATCTTTTTTGAAAAAAAATATATGCGTTCACAACAGTAGTATCAAGAAATGGGTATACGGGGGCGATGGTACCACTTTTTACTCTTCCGGTCTACAGCATAACAATTTTTCAACATATCGGCCTTATTAACGGAGCCGATATGTCGATTGTAATCCACCACAAACCTATGGCAGTTTTTTATTCAATCTATAGAGCCATCCTTATTCCGACGATTAGTAGTAACCGCATCTACAGGATTATGGTAATTTGACAAAAAATATACAGGTTTCTTGTCTTTCCATTTTAGGCACAATAGCATATCTTTAGTCATACGCCAGTCATATTGACCTCTAAAAAGCTTTTTGTCAGTTTCAGTCATTCGGTAAATACTTCTCCCCTTTTCTTACAGTACCGCAGCTCTAAATTTGGTCTTGCTTCAAATCCCACATCAACGGACCACTGGTAAAATAATTGTCGAAAAAAATCCTGTGGTCTTTACCTTTCAATTCATTTGTTACATCTCTCACTACTCTTCTCCCCAAATATTGTTCAGGCACATCTCCTATTTTTCCAGGGTATATCTGAAACTCGCATACATATCCCGAATCATCTGCGCGTACCCATACCTTGTAACCACGCTTCGTCCGTTTTGCTGGCATGTACTGTTTCATGGAAGATCTGCCTTTATATTTGATCATGCTTTCATCTACAGCTTGGCATTCTCCAGGTGTGTAGTACTGCTTGTATGTTCTACCAAGTGCACTCAAAGTGATCCCACTTTATAAAGTTTATTATAGTTTGGGTCACCTTTTTTGGATGTAAGGTGTTATTGCCAGCAAAATGCAGGTTGATTAGTAGCCAATAAAATCTGTCGCGAGAAATGACTTTGGAGATAAAGGCATCCCTGATTTCTTCTTGAGAAGACCAATAATCGTTTAGACTCGCGAGCTTTTTTAGACCCATTAGCAGATTGACTCCCTCCTCCTTCTTCGCGCGTAGTTGGCTGAAACGTTCTAGTTCCTTTATTTGTGTTTTTTGGGTAGCATATAAATTTGTATGAAAGACAATCGAGTCCAACAAATCGTTCGGAAATAAACACAAAAAACGTCTAATGGACGCCCAGTACATTCGTCCACGTTTGCTTCATTAGGTGTATCAAAAGGATGAGGTTCCTCATAAAAATTATGTTTCGACCAAACCACCGCTAAGAATGTGTATCTTGTCGTTGAGCTATACGCGCAAGGAGTTCATCGTCGCTATCAATTTCCATAGATTGAGGCAAGACATCGCTCGCCATTTCATTAAGCAAAGACAAGTTTCCGTCAACTTTATCAATATGGTCTTCGTCTCCGGATAAATATTCATCTGTTAAAGATTCTACATCTGATGGAATTTCGGAAAGGATAGCATGCGCCTGCGGTCAACTCCGCAAACAATCAATTACTTCTGCCTGTAAATATAAGAAAAAATGCACAAACCTTTCTAGGTCCTCTTGTGTATAGTCCTGGTGGTTACTCCACGAAACCATAATATTTCACACAATGTAAAACCCACAAATTAAATAAAATCGTCAGTTCAAACCCCGAATGTGTAATCATGAACTATCTAGTGTATTACTCACCGGTCATTTTCAAAGTTCACTTATTTATCACTAAAATATAAACTAATACTGTTTCTTGCACATGAACTTGATACTCGCCAACGACAGACACCACATAACACACAATGCGCATGAATAAAGTGTAACTTTTTTTTGCCAAAAGATGTCACTACATAGGTTATGCTAACATGTTGGTTAGACCACAGTACCTTTAGGATTGAGCCAGCATATTGTTAAATAGGTGGTTACGTGGTCTCACTAGTAGGACGCAAAGGGTTAATGCAGTAACTGTAATTAAATGTATAGGTTATGAAATTTATAAAAATGAAGAAAAATACCCATATTACACTGTGCACGCTCGAAAAAGATAGAGGCGTAGTGAAAAGAACGATTTGTCAACTATATATATAAACAAATTAACGTGGAATTTGATTAAAAATATTTTAAAACTACGACGATGACGATTGACAGCAGTTGACGCTAATAGACAGAGAGATAGGTACTTTGCCGACGCCGACATATGTAAATAAGTTGCAACATAGCAATCGGAAGTGAAGATAGCGTTAATGACAGCAACTAAGAATAGTAAGAGATAAAAGTTGCTATTATATCCCGTACTGCATTTGGAGCTTGAGACGATCTATAGAGTAATTTTAGCTCCGGACACTTTTCCCGACACACATTAATTTAACGCCATCGTCGCCGGTTACATTCGATGGAAATGAAAACTGGTATACGTCGGCAGCCAGCTCGACACTGCTGTATTATGACAGGTCGCATAAACGGCGTATGCGGGAGACGGATGTCTTACGGAAATGAAGTCGGTGGAGTTTAATGAATACGGAATACGGCAACGCTGTTGTTTGAAGTTTAAAGCATTCATACTTTACCTACGAATGTATAAATTACTTTATATTGTGCTGTAGCCCATGGGGTTTATTACTATTTCTCACGGTCGTATAGTTTTCGTTCAATTATTTTAATAGAAAGGGAATTTTATTATGCAGTTACCGACAATGAAGGGTAGTTTTGTTTTTTTTCTTTCGCAGTTCTAAATCCCTAGAATTATACAATGATTAATGTCGATGCGTTTAAATTTGATAAACCCCTCGCGATGCACTCGCACGTAACTCGACCCATATTTCACGACTATAAAGAAGTCGAGGCGACTGTCGGAAAAAAATTACTTCATCCCGCCCGAGCCATCAACTTTGATAACTCCGTCCGTCTGAAGTGTAGCGAACAGTCATCGCGAAATGCCCGTGACAAATTTGCGCGATTTGCAGTGTTTGTTGTGCAACGCCGAGATCAAATATTTCATTTTTATTTATTTCTACGTAGAGAGGCCGTCAGAGACGTAGGAAGTAGATTTAATATGTGCTAGTCGACGACGGGTTTGTTTCGCGGCTATTTGTAACTAGATTGCACGTGGTAGTTGTAAAATTTATTTATGCACCGAATTAGGACCTGGCCTGTATGTATACATATGGATGTACGAGGTTTGGGTGTTAAGGTATTCCATCAAATGGTCGGGGAAAAGCTCAAGCTTTCAAATGCTTTTCCCTTAACTGATGTGTTAGGCACTCTAAAATGCGTATAGAAGCGAATGACTTCCCTTAATCTAGTTGGGTTATTTAGAATTGTAGAAAGGGGTTTTGATGAAGAAGATAAATGCTCCAATGCTTCTTGGATGATCAAAAATATAAATGAAACACTGCAAAAAGGGGGAGAGTCAACGAAATGCCAAAATAAGAATATCCATAACTAGATAATTTTAACCAGAAAAATTTAGACAAGGTTATTCGTTACGTTATGCCATTTACAAACGAACAAAATGCTTTTATTTTAATGACATACTTCCGTAATGGAACTAGCAACCCAGATGGGTATTCTGTGATATCTTGCATTCAACAATTTATAGAACAATTTCCAGATGAAGAAGATGATTATGATAGATTCGTTAAGCACGCCAAATGATTTGAAACGAAGCATTGTATTTGCAAAGGCAATTCCTTGGTGAGGTGAACAGTTTTTACTGATAATGTTGTTGAAGATGTCCAAAGCCGCATGGATAAAAGCCCTAGTAAATCCGTTAGAAAGTTATCTGCTCAAACAGATACGATTTAGCGTATTGCGTAGTAAATGTTTTAATAATGTGCTATTTAGATAACAAATAAATATTTTCCTAACGATTTACTGAGACCAAAGGCAAGTTTCAAAACAAATTAAATGAACTGGAAAGTCACTCTTCAAAAGATTTGCTATCTAGTTAAGACCCAATACAAGAAACTAAAATGTCGACGACGTGATGAAAGGGAGACGAAGTTTCACGAAAAGAGTTTTACTCATCGTGTTAAGGTCAAACGTCAGTTAGTGATAATAGAGATTCCGGTGTATGGTAGAGCATTTCCGGCTATTCATGGTATATCCAAAAATAAGTAAGAATATCTCCCAAGTTCACTAAATTAAATACAGGTTACGCTCCTAAATACAAAAGGAGGATGCTTTGGACGAAAAACATTGTTATAAAATAGAGTGTCAGAAAAAAAAATAATTGAGAATAAGTTGCACAAGAAAAAAATCTAAAACTTCAGTAATTTTGAAGCAATTTCCATGGACTACAAACAGAATTTATCTATGTCTAACATATCAACGAATGACATTTATTGTAAACTACGTTATTATTGCGTTTTTTTAAATATTCGGTCCTCAGACTGTTACAGACTGTTAAGGAGCAGATGATGATTTGCTTCATAATTTTATAACAACAAGTTTAAATCCTTCAGTTTGTCATTTACAGATTTTCTGTTATTCATATCCGGGTCAGTATAAAAATTACACTTTGTTTAGATATCTGCACGTTGCATTTAGCGCAAATATTTAAAGATAAAATAAAGAGAATTAAAACAATATGGTATTGGTTTAGAATATTAGGACCAGTAGATATTTGGGGAGTATAGATGACACGCTACGATATTGAGACAACATTTCTCATAAACCCCTCTATTTTTCTGTTATCTCCTACAGTTACACTCTTTCCTGAAGAAGCCATCTCTATAGTAGTGGCAAAATGTCGAGTTCCCTCTTTGATCATTTTATTTCATATAATTTCACTTTATTTTTTACCTACCTTTTCTTTTAGATTTATCTCAATATGACAAGATTCAATCCTGCCAACATTCGACAACATAAATTTTTTCGTGTGCCCAACTTAATCGTAACAGTATATGTTACGTGCTGTTTCACGAGATTAAAGTTTCATGCGAGATGTAATTTGCTCACCCACGACTAATAAATTTTCCTTTGCAGTGCAAATACAGCTGAAATAAATATTACATCAGATTAATTAAGGTTCAAACTTGGGTTGTTGCGCCACAGAACACACGGAGAGCAATTTTGCTATTGAGTAATTATCCACGTCTAAATAATGGCTACTGGATGCGAAACATTTCTGAAAGTACGCGAACTTTGATATGCCAGAAATGAAAAATAAAAGAAAAACAAAGTTTTATTTCAACGAAATACTTCATTATACGAAATTATCTCATAAAAGCCAACGCCTCTTTCGTTCATTCATCTGCCACCCTCGCGTGCTTCCATTCACCCTCAACATGTATGTATTTCCCATCATCGTTAAGCTCCCGAAAATTTAGTGCACAAATTGGAAAATGCTGATCCGACAAAACGGGGTCGACCGGCAGTAGCGACAATGGCCTCATCCGTTCTGTATTCAGCAGACGCGACTCCGTCGGCTTACGACGCAGGTACCCTTAGATACGGACTAATCCGGGCACGACAATACAGGCCGAATTAATTCAACAATAGACGCCGATTATTACCACCGACAATGCGTATTAATTGAGTATAACAATCGAAAATCGCCTACTTCCAACGTACTCTGTCTGTCTGAACGGCGTTCTCCTTAAAGACAGAATAAAAACGTCTCCAATTTAGTTTGCCATAACTACTCCCCAGTTATCGTCGAAGATCGCATCAAAATCACATCACTATAACGCCTTAATTTTCAAACATTCGCAATTTTCAAGTTCCCCTCCATTTCGCAATATCAATTTGGCGTTCCGAGAACCTATTAGGAGCTCGTTCCGGCAGATAAAAAAACGGCACAGAAGAGAACGCGAGAACGGATCGCCCATAAAACTAGAATTTAATTCTCTTTCCGTTCGGACAGGAATCCAATTAGAGCTGGTCCGTCTGTCAGATGCATTCCTCGTTAGTTAAAAAAAGGCAAAGCGGGGGAGGCCTTCCTTCTCTGTGCTCCTGTTTGATTCAATAACACCCCCACCTTTTTCCAACGTCTGGACCTGAACCGGACGCTCTTCAGCTATCGAGATGCGCTTTAATGGTGAAAGAATGGGTATCATAAAAACACAATACAACGTTTGGTGCCAAATGTCAAATTTTGTTTTCTCAATATTAACATGTAAGCTTTGGTATGTGAACCATTTATTAGATGATTGTAGATTTAATTTAATTGACAAGTTATTATTTTCTAATTCTTAATACAGTACAAGTGTCGTCAGCAAATGAAACTACTAAAAATTGTTTAACTCGTTTGGAGCCAAGGTACCCAAATAGGAACAAACGGTTTTTTTATGTTTGCGCTTAAAAAAATGCAAAGTTTCCTTAGTGTCATGCGCCGGTACGCAAGCTGCTATATACAGTCGGTTATTGACAGCTAATGTTACACTGTAAAACGCAATTAGCACATATTCAAAGTTATTCCAGGTTGGATGTAAATAACTATTTTAATTTGTTTTTAAAGTTATTTGTTCATTTATATGTCCTTTTTATACAAAATTCACTACAACCTTAAATTATAAGTTTGAAAGTTATATTTGTTGCTTTTAAAATTGTTCCCGTTTCAGTTTTGTTATTATATTGCCTATACCTTTATGAAACCTTTACTTGCTCATTTAATTGCCCATTCAATAAAAAATGAGTGTAAGAAAATATTTAACCTTAGCAGAACTTATGGAAGAGGCTGAAAAAATAATGATGTCAGATGAGAACGAATCAGATGCGGAAGGTCCTATTGATATTGTTCAGCTACCTCCAATAAATGTCGATGAAGTAACAGATGAGGAGGAACTGGATGATAACGAATTAGACGAAGATATAAAAAATGATGTTGCAGGAGAATTATAACTTCATACAGCAACATCTTTCACTTTAAGAGGAAATAGAAAGCATAAACGGCATGGTGAAACTAAAATATAGAATCTCCTACGTGGAAAAAAGAAAATCCACATTATTGCCAAGCTTGTCCTAGTATTGATGATACAAAGAGGAGTGAAGTTATAGAGTTAACAAAGGAGAAAACGCCAGCACAAATTTTTGAATTTTTGTTTCATAAAGACTTTATGCAAAAAATCGTTGAGGTGACAAAAATATATGCGCACCAGAAAAATTACCATAACTTTGATATGACAACTGATTGCTTGAGAAATGTTATAGGGATATTTATTTACACCTTCTTCAAGAAAAATTGTACTGGTCAGAAGATGAGGACTTTGATCGAGCAATCATTCGTAAATGCAAGGCAAGGAACAGATATTTCGAAATAAAACCAAATATTCATTTCAATAACAATAATAAAATATCAAAGGAATCCCCTGACAGATTATTCAAGATCCGTCCTTTGATTGATGCGTTGAACAATAACTTCACGAAATTTGGCATCTTTTTGGATAAGCTTTCTATTGATGAACAAATGATCCGCTATGGTGGACATCATTTTATGAAACAGTTTATTCGTGGCAAGCCCATAAGATTTGGAATAAAACAATGGATCATGGCTTGCGGCAGAACCGGTTACTGCTATAAGATGTATGTTTATGAGGGTAAGATACCCGAGAATATGAAAAATGATGAATTCAATGATCTGGGAGGAAATATAAATTTCGTAAAATCATTCGAAAATCCCAAGTGTCATGAAATATATATCGACAACTTTTTCACAAGTTTCAAGCTAATCAAAAAGGTAACATAAATGGGACTACGTGTACAGGTACAGCTCGTTATAATAGAATGGGATTTCCTAAAAATGGAAAAAAATAATTTGAAAACCGATGCAGAAATGAAAAATGTAGTTCGTGGTTTCTGTGACTATCGATTTGATAAAACGAATGAAATTGCACGAGCGACATTGAAAGATAATAACGTAGTGAAAGTAATGTCTAATTATGAAACTATTGAACCATTTGTATAGGAAACAAAAAAAAACATACTGATGTATTTCAACCTCATATGATTGGTAATCATAATAAATATATGTGCGGTGTAGATATATTAGACTGGAACGTACCAAAATATGGAATCAACATTCGAGGCAAGAAATGGTATTTTCCCCTAATTACTAATGTGACTATATGCTTTATACACATATTATAATATATACTTTCACAAAATTTCATTGCTTTGTCACTCTGAAGCCCTGCCTGATAGAAAAATTCTGAATACAGATATGAAATAAGTGTAAAAAGTAAAGTACTACCAAGTTCACCCACTTTACCTCGTGGGACATAATAAATCTGAAATTTTGTTAAGCAGTGTAATTATCCTAACCTGTTCAATCGATCTGCGTACTATAATGGCGCAGTTTATTCTCGCTGACGTATCTTTGTTTATAAACATGCAACCCACTAGTTGTGAAATACTTGTGGATCTAAACCTAAGGAGTTACCTGGATATCGTCAAGGTTAAAGTCAAAGATTCTCCACCTTGTCACGGAACTACGGTTGGGATTTCCTCCTCCTGCCGCCGGATTCTACTGATATTCACCCAGGATAAGGCTCGGGAATGGCGATTACGGGTACGGGGTTCTATTAGTTTCTCTATGTTCTCGATCGCATGTTAAATTACTTAAATTTTGAGTCGTCATTGCTTACAGCACCTGAATTATAAACTTGAACTATTCTCGTTAATAACTGATTTTCTTAATTTTATCGGAGCTGGCTCAAAGGTATTGCCTGTGCAATGGCGGATTACTAATAAATATTGAACATGGGAGTACGTCTTACTCTGACAACGACTATTTTGCCACTGATCTCCAAACCTTTCCACCCTCCTCATTGAATTGCCGCTTTCTGATTGGCCATTTGCTCTTTGATGATATTTCCGTAAAAACTTAATTA
This sequence comes from Osmoderma eremita, assembly GCA_031763485.1. Taxonomy (NCBI): domain Eukaryota; kingdom Metazoa; phylum Arthropoda; class Insecta; order Coleoptera; family Scarabaeidae; genus Osmoderma; species Osmoderma eremita. The sequence continues at coordinate 27,818 of JARFOC010001333.1, forward strand.
CTAACTTTACTAATTTAACTTTTTTATTTCTTTTCAAATATTATTCTGACTATATTATTTTGATTTCCCCAATTTTTTATCGCCATCTAATGTATTTTTTTGTCTTTTAATTTACTCAGACTCGATTTCAACGTGTCTGATCCATTAAAATAGTCGCCAAAAAGATAAGTGTACTAATAAGTATCATGTCTTAAAGTTTTAACGAAGTTTTCAATTAAATTCATTCGATAAAAATAGATTTTTACGGCCTCTAAACGTGTTTCTATTGGAGGATTCTTGTACATATACACACATGTAGATATTCTCGCCGTTTTAACAACACTATGCACTAAGAACAGGTCTGCGCTAAGCAGGTTATCGTTCCGATATCTTCACAATTCTCCTTTTAACTTGCGACAGCACACTACTACACATATAACCATAGTTGTGCTATCTCTTCCGGAGAAAGCCGAACAAAACCTGTCCCAGCTGGTTCTGATAAAACTAAGTGCACTCTTCCACTCGCATCAGGGCATACATATAACTGCAGAATCGGTGCGCGCAGGTGGGTTCCAGTGGCGTAACGTTTAAATATTCATATTTTTATGGATTCCGGGTGGATGGGAACTATAGTTTTTATGGTTATGATGTAGGGAATTGTGTACCCCATTTTTTGGTTGCAAGGGTATAACGCTGTGCTTTTACACATCACGTGTTTAAGAAATAATTTAGTAGTAAGCGGTTTTTATTACGCAAAAGTTATCTTGATGTTAAAAATAATAATCTTTTATTATTATCTTAAAAAACAGATGTTAAAATATAACGCATCAGTAAAACTAATTATTGTTACTGTCATTTCCTCTTAAGCAAATTAAAAAAAACAAATTCAGAAGCGTTGGCTAGTAACAGAGTTGGACTAAATACATTGATAAAACTGCTTCTATTTATGTTTATCTCAGCTGATTAAACGCACACAGTTACAAATCTTTGTTGTTTCATCTTGAAAATTGGCCATAAATTAGCGAATTATCTCTGCAAGGGAAAGAACTCAATATATACATATACATGGATATATAACTTTTACTTGTGTGTTTCTCATCTGTATATGTCTAGGACGGTCTGATAATACAGCATAGCGAATAGTAGAACTCCCTTATCTTCGAAACTAGTTTAAGAAATACAGAAGAGAGACAAAGTTAGTAAATATAGATCCCGACCATCATGAAATTTTACATAGAAAGAATTAAGGGAAATACTTTTTCTTGATATGTGACGTTATCAATTAAATAAGTGGGAGTTATTAATAAAATTTAGAAATGATTTGGATTACGAATCAAATAATACCATATGATCGAAGGATATGAAATTATTTCTTGGAAAGTGTTACTTTGGCAGTACTAAACAAAGAACATTATTAATGAGACCAACACAATTTTTACATGTTAGTCACACTTTAAAGGATGTTTATAATAAGTAATATCGGCAGCTACTTTCCATATTTTCTACAAATGCAATTTGTGGTTCTAAAAGAAATAATTGTTGTGATGAAAACTATGAACTTAACTGAGTTCAATACAAAATGATCTACCATTCATACGAGTAAAATGTCGAAATTGTCAAGTAATCTGGCAACTTTCACTACAAGCCCAAGAGAGATTGAAATATTTATTTTTCAAATACATTGTAAAATCACAACACATTCTCACACATAACACAATACAAAGGGATTTTTGGAAGATTTTTGGAAGATTTAGATTAACTACACGTATTCACACTAGAAACCAGCCCAGAAAATAACCACCAGTACAGATTTCAGCAGTCGACGTCGGCATTTTGAAGGTAGCGGTCGTCGACGAGGGCGTATAAGCGGGATCCACCTGGACGACCAAACCATGTAAATATCTTGCGAGTAACTACCAATCTAATGTCCAATCCAATGTCAAGATTTCAATATTTGTAAATTAAACCTATCAATTCCGATATATGTAGTATTGTTATATTTCAAAAAGTTTCCTGGTTACATCCATCAGATAACAAACGAACTCAGCTGTCATGCCAGTACTTTAAAACATATGTGCGTTAATGTCACATTCTGACATTAACGTATTTCAAGGTTAGTGCTATATAAAAGTTAATTTTGCAGCACTGCAATATATTATCAAACGAAATAGTCATACAGACAAATGTATAAATGTAAAAATAAAATGTGTATATTTCACACAATCGCAACTAAGTCTTTCAGTAGGACATTATTACGTCTGCGTGCACATTTGATGTATACGTCCGTACACGCGCTGTGGGGCTGTTGGACCTGATACGAGAAGGTGGCTGGGTGCAACCGTCCTTTGCGTATAAGTGAAAACACGGGCACCGAATACCTTTCCAACTTCTCTTCGTACCCAGCCCCTTATATATGCGCTCGTTTCTGGTACCGCGGTTGGTGCACTAGTGCGGTAGCAGGTAGGCAACAAGCGGCGCACGCCTCGGTAGGCAGTTGTAGCCCGTCAACTGTCCTGGATATGAACGGGTTTTCGGTCGACGGTCGTTGCTGTCTGTCTTTTTCGGAGCGCACAAAACAGTCCTTAACACACATCAATCAAGGATTACTGTGACTATAATCAATAAATTCAATATAACCTTGGGTGTAATAGTAAAGATAGCATGGACTGTGGGGCAGCACGATAAACACACTGTTCGGATTACTGCTCCCGCACAAGTATTAAATTAATTCGAAAGACAAAACGGAAACAAGACAAAAGTCAGGAATTTATAAAATTGCATGTGGTGATTGTGAGAAGGTCTATATTGGACAGACAAAGAGGTCTATAGAAACTAG
>JARFOC010001333.1:30732-88616 GCA_031763485.1 Osmoderma eremita
TGAGGAATCTGGTAACTAAATACAGTAAAACAACAGAAGTGTCCCTAAAAAAAGTATATTTGTTCAAAAAAAAAAAAGAAAAAAAAGTTATGAATTTAAAAGTTGAAGTAGATAATGAGTAATAACCGATATAACGGAATAATGTATACGCGCTAAGTTAATCGCGGTTGCGACAGTACGAATTGGGTCACCTCCGATGTTGATGTTGTGAAGAAGTTAGAATAAAAGAATTTGGAACGATACGATTTGATATACTTAGCTGTATGCCCATGTGTGGGTACGTGGGCGACTTAGGTGTTCCTAACTTGAAGAATGGGGCTTCGAAGCGGTGAAGGTCACACGTAACAAGTACCACATGGCACTTATAAAAAAATAGAACGCTGCCGTGTCGTGATCGGAGCTAGACGAACGCTTCTCTCCCCGTCGGGACGGAGAGGTGAGTTCCGGGGTCTTATCTGGACAGATGAAGACGAGATGCTGTCATGTTGCGTGGGGAACAGAGACGAACATTGGGTGTTCTGGGCGAACAGAGAGGAACTCAGTTGATGGTGGAGATAAACCGCTGTCGCACTCCGATGAGACGAAGTCGCGAGTGGCCGAAATGAACTTAAGAAACGAACTGTCGGAATTGAACCCTAGAATGGAACTGAACTTGCTTTGGGAATTTTCTCCCGAAGAAGACTTGTAAAATGACGTCGACTGGCGAAGGGTTCAACCAATCAGTGGCCGGCAAATATTCATTTAAAAATATTATGTGAAAACAAAGCTTTACTGTCTTGAATCACGGGCTAATTACGTATTGATTCGTTCAGAGAAATTGCAATGTATTAAATATACATTGCAATTTCTCTGAACGAATCAATACGTAATTAGACTGTAAGAGAGAGATCAAATATAATTTAAAAATTCAAATAATTAAAATGCATCTTCTGTAGGCACCGAACAGAGAGGTTTTTGTTTGTCCACCTGATCCAGGATATTTGTTACTAGGTGCAGGTAAAGTGATGGTGTATTTGTACTGTCCGCATTTTCGATAATAAATGTAAATCGGTTTATTACTTAGTTCAAGGAAAAATTTTATGTCCCGTTCCATTCGGGACTTGGTTCATGATGGGAGCCCACGTATTCTCGTAACATATGCACCGAATTTATTAAACAATTTGTTATGTGTGAAATTCCCGATACTGTGTGTTAGCGCTAAAATCTTGTCATCAAAAAGTAACAGATATAGATATGAAAATAACGATAAAGACTTAAGGTTAAAACTTAAAGCATTTAAACACAAAACGGTGTACACCACCCACATTTTTCACCTCACCAGTTACGCTAATGGGGCACGAGGGGGCGGTTTCGCCACTCGAACGCGTTAGTCGGGGGACAGGAGTTCAAACTAATGGCTTACGGAATTAAAACACGCTCTTTTACACCGCCACGCTAATAATTTATCCGGGGCGACCCTCTCAGAGAGCGGCTACATACATACCGTAATATGCCGGGGGAGGTGAGGGTACATCGGGGAGGGAGGCAGCAGCTCGCGTCTGTGGACGTCCTGTTTTGGGCGGTTTACATATAAATTGTGCCATTAAATTATGCGTTTTACAGTCTACGGACGGCGCGTTTAATAACGATCCCGACAGTTCTCGTATTAGGAACAAACGGCCGTTCCCTCTGGTGGTCGCTAATTTAACTTTTCGACGGTGCGACGGGGGCGAGTTGATGGTAGGGGGATGCTGCTATCTCCCGGTTTACAGGCGCGTGTTTACATGTGTGTACCTCTGCAACAAGATAGTAAAGAGTGAGTAATGTTGAAGATGCCACAAAACTATTTACTAACCTAACCAACAATGAGAACTGAAACTTAAGTAGCTCATTTTCAAGATAGCGTACAAATTGATCAGTTGAAGGAAACGTTTATAATAATTGATTAATATGTCTAATACTTAGAAGATATAGGATCTACCTGAACTGTCTTTTAGGCAAAGAGATATTTGCCACAGATGTCTGCTCCAGAAAAGACACCTGGAAGGCAGAAAGGGCCTCAACACCAATGTATTTGTAAAAGCAAGACACTACCCTTGTTGCTTTAAAAGTTAACATTTGTAAGTTAATTTGAAAATATTTTTTCAACCTCATGTAACTGGCAACTTGTAACAAAGCCCTTTTAGTTTGTATGTCGAAACGAAATCGCTGTGCAACTGGCTAATTAAGGGTATCAAAAATAAAAAGTCGTTATAATAAATGTTTTTGACATATTCAATACCGGCCCGAAACGTTCAATATCCAAATGCAGGTACATGAGAAAATTCTGGCACTTCCTGACTAAAATTGGCAAGAAGGCTGAGGCGGTAGGCGATATATCTATTATGATATATCTAATATATCTATTTTGTAATTACCCCACACTACCTGGGAGTAAATGCCAACAATGTCAGTCAAATAAAATTTTCTAACATTCTATTCCTATCGTACCCCTAAAAATGGGGTACAGCATTATATCTAGTTAGTAATTGGACGTTTGTTGTTATTTCCATCAAGTATTTATTTAGACCTGTGTTCACAGTATAGCTAAGGCTTTGAATGTAACCGTTAGCTTTCAGTTTGTGCAATAATTATATCTTTTATAAAAATATTTCTAAATCTAAATTTGTCTTTAATATTCTTGACAATACTACCTGCCCAGAAAACTTTCGATATTCTTTCCAATGTCTCAACAAATGTTGTATTAGAACAAGCTAACAAATATGCGGAAAAAAAACGCCATAGAAACTGATGTACAACACAATGGTAAATTAATTAAAATGTAGCTAAAAAATCCTAATACTTCAAGTTTTGAGCCACCCCTTATAAAAGTTATCGGATATATACATTTTTGAATTACAGACAGACTACTTTATTTATAAAAATCAAACATACACTAAGTAAAACCGTGAACTCTTAACTACTTTTCAACATAATTGCCGCCAATGTTAAGGCACTTATCCCAGCGAGGCACAAGCTTCTGTAAACCCTCCTCGCAAAAGGTGCGATCCAAATTTGTAAAATACTGCCGTACTTCCTCTTGAACCTCGTCGTCGTCTTCAAACCTTTTACCTGACAAATGAGCTTTCAACAGCCTAAACAAATGAAAATCAGAAGGAGCCAAGTCCGGATTCTCATCTGTTTTCGTTGTTGACGGTTTTTTTTGGCACACCATCGGGATCATTGTTCAGAGCTGTGCGTCCACTTTAGAACTGTTTACACCAAACACTAACTTGAATCACACAGTACACGCATGATCAGCTTACCGCTCGCAATTCATCATATAATGAACAGAATCGAAAAACCGGAAATGCGTCAAATCGCAATCGGATTTGTTTTGTCAGTTGCGAAATAGTGACCCCTCATAACTCGACTCCTAGCATCAGCACGATGTTCCAATCAAGTACACGCATGATCAGCTTACCACTCGCGAGATTCATCATATAATGAACATAATCGAAAAACCGGAAGTACGTCAAATCGCAATCGGATTCGTTTTGTCAGTTGCGAATTAACGACCCCTCATAACTCGACTCCTAGCACCAGCACAATGTTCCAATCAAGTACACGCATGATCAGCTTACCGCTCGCGAGAGTCATCATATAAAGAGCAGAATCGAAAATCCGGAAGTGCGTTAAATCGCAATCGGATTCGTTTTGTCAGTTGCGAAATAGCGACCCCTCATAACTCGACTCCTTGCACCAGCACGATGTTCCAATTAAGTACACGCATGATCAGCTGACCGCTCGCGAGAGTCATCATATAAAGAGCAGAATCGAAAAACCGGACTAACTCGACTCATAACGCCTTCTCCGTTAGTCCTCAGTTTTTTTTATGAATTATTTGCATGCAAAAAACGAATGATCGCTCGCATATCAAACTTGGAGTATGTTTCGATCGAAACTGACATTGTTTTGCTGTCACTGTACACGTTGTACTGAACCTAAGGCAATGTTAATAGCCTCCTATGCAGTGAATATGCACATTTAAAATGCGTGCAAGTTTCAACCTGATCGGAGCGACGTAGGCGGTGTGTCGCGGAAGAAGTTGGACACTTTGCATCCGTTGGTTTGGTTTTTTAGACTCCTTAAATCGAGCTTTTTTGTACAATTAGGTGAAGATGATATGGCATGTTAGAACTTTTATGCCCAGGTGTTTGATGTAGGTACCTTCTCAGACGAATTTCGTACGTCTATACTAATTCTTAATTTAATATTACTGATTAATAAGCTTACATACATGCTGAATAGCCAGATACTTCAAATTTTGGCTTAAATTGCTAACATTTGATTCCACCTGTCACTAACCTATCTAATAGATTAACACAATGATATTACATTTTTTAAGTTGCTAACTAAAAAAACTAAATTACTACCTACTAATCCAAAGGTATTTCTGTCCTCAGAAGTCAAACATTTACAATCTAAATACTGCGTTTGGTAACAAGCAGAAAGCGTGCCGCCAATTAAAACCCTTACGCATCAGGGGAGTGATTCTTTTTGTTCCACTCAAATTAAAAGAAAGCAAACCACCACCGCAAAGGAAAGTAAATCAAAACCCTTCTCCACCCCCGCTACTACCCTAAAATATAAATCCATCCTTCTCCCACTTTAAATCACTTAACATTTGACCTCACTCCGTCCGCAAAGGAAGAGGCGTTCGCATCCTCAACCCAGGCGCTACCCAAACCCGGGACGATAAAAAAAGGCATTAATTACCTGAACGGGACGTAGGAGGGTTAGACCCATGGGGTACACGATAATGAAGTGAATAACTCTTCCGCTTTAGCACGCGAATCTCCTCCTTTGGCCCTGTTCTTATCTCAGTCCGCGTGCTCGTTTCTGACGCTCTATTAATTCGGTAACGAAATGATTCAGCGGTTTTCCTTTGATATATTATAGTAGTGACCCTTGGTGGTTAAGATGTGAATTGCATTACGGTCTATCCTGGGGGAATTTTTGTTTTCGAATTTACAAGTTCGGGTATCAACGTTTTGTTAGCTAATTTGAATAGTTAATATTGAAAGAGGGAGGTAAAAGCTATCTTGTCTTTAACGTGAAGGTTAAATATTTTCCCTTTCTTTAAATAAATCATCTGGATATTGTTGGTGTCAAAAACGTTGCAAAAAGAAAGGTCCTTAAGTATCAATTGCTGGTTGTAAACATGGCATGCCTTGTGAAGTAAGCTTGAACTAATTGCTACTGAATCTATTTTTTTTTAATGACTGCCTTTGGCCTTCATTACTGAATTGCAAAGATTTGAAGGTGGAATCACTTCAGAATAAACCTTTCTAAATTATTCGTTGGTATTGGCGATGATCACAAGATCAAACTCTTGAAAAAGGAAGCCAACTGACAGCCATTCTTGGTGTAGATGGAGTTTAAAATACTTTGGCAATAAACTTGGATAATGATACAATCTAAATACGGTGGCTTAAAATAGTAAAAATACCCGTACCACCTCGGTGAGTGAAGAACTCCTGGATACGTATTTCGGCAACTAAGTTGCCATCCTCAGCAGAATCTACGAAGGAAGATAATTAAGCTCTACCGCTCACGTCCACAGTACACACGCAAGTGACCGCGAACCAGACATTCATTGGGCTGCGTATGTTCCGAAAATATATTACAGTACTATAGATGAATGTATAGGTAAAAAATTTTGGTGGAGGCGATGTAAGTTGATCAAGAAACTGATGAGACTGCGATAACTTATCGTCGAAACTGATTCTATATAGTCTTTTTAATGTAGCAATCGACTGAATTCATATTTACATATTTTACAATTTATCGTATAATGATTTAGTAACAATCTTTGTATGTAGTAACACTTTGAGTTGAAAATTTCTATTTCCCTATTTAGTTGCCAAACAAATATAGCCGGGCCATTTTTTCATTTGATAGGTTACAGGATTATGTAGTGTTTCGTTCCTTTCGTGTGGATGGTTTGCTTTTTAATTCATTTTGGTTGGTAATGTTTTACATAATAAAAATAGTCCCTTTTAAGATTACCACCTGCTAACTTCATGCACTTAACCTATTCTCGCTAGCTGTAGATTCATAACCTATAACTTATATCGTATCCAGTTGATCATCTCAATATTGCTATTTGCATTGTAGCGTTCTTTTTACAAATAGACTCGCTTCAATTATTTCTCTATTGAGATTTATCTCAAACAATTCGAATCAAAAGGAACGGATCCTTGATACTTTGCGTACGATTGCCGCAGTGTGCCACAGGGAATTATTTTTGTTTACTCTTGCGTAAAATTAGTCACATAACCTTAACCACATTATAATTACCTGAGGTACGTCCAATCACCCATATATAATGATTTTTTATCACAATTAGTATAAAAAGGGTATATGCGCTGTCCGTTATAGCATCTATTAAAGTTACCTCTGTGTTCTCGCATATGTTTCCATTATAAATAGGGCTATAATGTTTATAATGTTAAAATGTGGACAAACTAACCTATACGAAAACGAACGACATCATCGATTGACATAAAACGTACGTTTCTTTACCCCCTCTACCTAACTCAGATATTTACTCTCTGCTCCAAATGTTCGCAAGGTTGTTCTATAGCCGTGAAGAGATAAAAATCTCAGATAAATCTGAATATGGGTCGGTTAAAAAGAACGGGCTATTTAGCAAAGTATCCCTAGTGCGCTGATATTATCTGAGATTTCTTGCAAAAAGAACGCTACCAATTATGTTTGTAGTCATTAGCCTAAATTGAAAAGATCATATCATTACTAGTTTTAAAATGAAAATCCTTGCGTATTTCATTCTTTCGCGCACTTCTACTTAGTTCATTCTTCCGACCCAGACACTAGTCCAATTTATTCTGGGAGTGCATAGATAGCGCTCCCGAAGTGTCGCGAGAGATAAATCTACGCCCTCGAGAAACTAAAGACCAAAAATATGAAGTCACTCGACCGTTCCAGTCCGTCTCGTCCCGTTTCCTTCTACTACTGTTCCGCTGCGCGCTAACAATCTGCGACAGACAGAGCAAAGTCTCCGTCACTTCCTTTACCGTTAGCTGGGCGTCGCCCCAGTACGTCCTGCCACGTTCCAAAGTAATAATATCGGAAGCTCCGTGATAAATCTGGACGGACTCGTGTTCGTTGGACGTCCTTCAGTCGAAACGTGACTTGACATATGGGTCTAGAACGATGGTCTGCTACTGCTTCTGTTTGTTGTAGCATACCTTCTCAAATCGTAGATCGAAGATGACGAAAAATATTTTATTTTTCTTAATCCTCTTAGTTCATCGCACACTAAGAAAGAAAGCTTCAGCTTTATAAAGGGTTAAGAAAAATACTTGTTTTATCCTTTTTACTGCGTTTTATATGAAGCTTTTTTATATTTAGAATATATACACACATCAAAATTATCTAGGGGCAAGGCTTTATTTGCTAGTAGTTTACGAACCATATATAACCAAAGATTCATTTTAAACGTCAGCACAGTTTGCTGCTGGTGTTTCGATAGTTTAAGTGACAATAAGGTCTGAAAAATCAGAGTTGTTGATTTGCCACCCTGAGAGTTTTGTGTTTATTTTGCGATCAATTTTCACTTTTTCTTTGGCATTCATTGAGGATCGAGAGACATCATTTACAACATGATATGCAATTAAAAGCTATTGGAATGCTTGAAAGTGGTTTAACTCAAAGGGCCATTGCGTCGAAAGGTGTCATCAGTCATTTTTCGTTGAAATATCAGCAAACCAATGATGTGCGCGAACGTCATACAGGACGCACAAGGGGGGCAACTCGACCAATTCATAACAAATACCGTAAACTTTGTGCATTAAACCGCAACATTACGGTGACGGAATTAGTAATTTGACTTTACGACACTCAGGATGTGTTAATACACCGAGGAATAGTCTCCATGCAGATGATCTTAATGCCCGTCGTCCTTTGAGAGTTCCTGCTTTGCCGGGAGGAAGTCGCGGAAGAAGATGAGAATGGGCGCAGCAATATTGAAATTGGAATCAACAAAACCAGGCATCTGTTTTCTTTTCAAACGAATCTCGGTTTGGTTTGCGGCCAGATAAAAGAAGAGCGAGAGTGTGGAGTCGTTCCGGAAATGCAGAATGATTAGCTACAGTCTTGGGGGAAAAACTGACCTCGTTCTCTTGGATCGGTATTTAAACGCCATTGACTATCGGGACATTATCCTTCAAAACGTTGCGGCACCATATGCTGCTAGAATTGGTGAAAATGTTAAACTCATGCACGACAATGCGCGTCCGCATACTGTAGGTATCATTCGCGCATTTCTTCAAAACCATAACATTAATGTTTTGCCATGGCCAGCGCAATCACCTGATTTAAATCCCATAGAACACGTATGGGATTTGCTGGAAAGAAGCATACTACAAATTTAGTCTTGGAAACAAAACAACAATTGTATGAGTGTCTTGTAGAATAGTGGAATGCCATCGATCAACAAAAGCTAGACCACTTGATTATGAGTATGCCAAACATATGCAGAAAGATAGTCAACACTCATGGAGTTCCTACAGGGTAGTGACATTGAACTCATTGTCACATGTTGTTGATTGTTATTGTTTTTTTACACGTTTTGTAAAAATTTATTCATTTCGAAAATTATTCCTAAATAAACTGACATTTGTTATTAAATATTCTTAACTGTTTGTAAAAGTAAACAAGTAATGATGGTCGACTTACACTTTCATATACAACAAACAATTATTCACGTATGTGGAGCAGAAATCTATTTCCTTGCTTGTCCCCTAGATTATTTTGATGTGTGTATTTATTTTAATTTAAAAAAAAAACGAACTAGGATTCAAAACACCGGTTTGTCGAGCAGGAGACGTGTGCGACACGAGTTCCTTACGGGGCTTGTATCGTACTCGTGTCTTGAGCGTCGAAGCCACGCTGTTACGAAGCACGTACCTCTCGGTAAAAATGTTGATAAATTGTCTGACCTTGAGGCACGAACTCTTTGTGATCGATTCCCTGGCTATCAAAGAAACAAATCAGCATGCTCTTGATCCTTGATTTGCTCATTCTTGCTTTCTTGGGCTTCGGAGAACCTGGAGTGTGTCATTCCATGCTCTGGCGTTTTGTTTCCGGATCTTACTTGAATACTCAACTCTCATCACCAGTAATGACACGTTCCAAAAAATTTTCATTATTTTCAATCGATTCCAAAAAGCCTGATGTCCTTTTGTTCCTGTGAAAGATTTTTTGAAACCATTTTCGTACAGATCTTTCTCATTCCCAATTCATTGGTCAAAACTTGATGAACGATGGTGTGAGACAAATTCAACTGTTCCCCGGTTATTCTGACCGTCAACCGACTAAATTAATAACAACTACAAAAAAAGAACTGCTCCTACGCAGGTGTGCAATTCCATAAATGTATGAATATAGTTCAATTGTTAAACCGAAATTGTGACATCTCATTTTTCGTTCAAACTATGAAATCTGTTAAACTGACAAATATATGTTTTCAATATACATATTATACAATAAATTAGTTTTTTGAATCAAACAAAAGAAATGCAACAAAAAGGAGCATTTTGCTGCAACAGCCAACCCAATTTAAATCAATACTTCAAGGGTTTTCTTCAAAAAAAAATTATTTGAATTCACCGAAAAATAATCAACACTTTCATTTTTGTTGACCTAACAAATGCCTTATTCTCAGTGTGGAATCGTTCAATGTCCACATACCAGCAGTACACATTGAGATTGATTATCTGATTTGAAGAGCACACACGGAAACAAAAGTGAAACAGTAAATGGTGGCACAAGTGTACAGGTTGGTATTGTATCTTCAACTGGTCGCAAAATCTTTAAAGCTCAACTAAACCACTCGGTTTTATTTAGAATAAAACTAGAAATGTCAGCTGTCAAATGTCATTGCAATAACATAGATGCGAATGTTGTTGCAAAAATGTGTCATGGGTTTTCCAACAACCCAACATTAATTCTTTTTTAATCTCTTTCCACTTTCAATCCTATCTATCTCGCTGTTTACGATATCGAAACATTCACGCTCTTTGCCGCGACGTACCTATGTATGTATATTCAAAACATCGCGATTCGCCGATAAGAATTAACGAAATTTCAATATTGCATCATCGTCACCGGGCACCGTTTCGGGATTCGGATCACGCCGCGGTGCAGTAAAGTACACAGAGCGATCCCCGGCCCTAATTACATTCAGATACAATAGAGCACGCCCGTCAAATACAGACGCGATCACGCAGCGTAAAGAACAGGGTCGGTGGGCAAAAAAAAAGTATGACTAGATGATGAAAGCGCAGCGCAAACGCACACACACAAAGTAAATACCAGTCGGTTTCTGGCGTCACGGTTCGTTCTAGCGTCCGCCGTTCGATGCTAACCCGTTTAGAGACGCTATTAGCATAGGGTAGCGGTCTCCGGTTCGGTAACGCCATCTCTGGGGGAACACTGCGACTATATACGCGTTTCGGTTAAGGAGGCTTTTGGGAAATGTGGAGCTATCCGGTTATAATGATTTCGGTTTATGAGGGTTTTGAAGTTTTGTGGACTTGGGTCACTTTTTCCGCGGATTTTACCGAAATTGAGAAGGTATATAGTTAAAACAAAATGTCTTAGCGATTCTCGTTCATGTACAAAATCAATAATTGTAATAAATAGAAGGATAATTAAGTGTTTGCATCCAAACATAATAGAATGGCAAGATGGCATTAACCCATCTTTTGCCAATATTGCGTTACCGCAATGTAAAAGGTATGTTTATTTTTCAAAATGATATTTTTGATTAATGTTAGAACTAACACTAAGTACACAAACCACAAACTAGTATGTACTGATCCACAGATGAGGATAAAAGTGTTGAGATAGTAAAAAGAACTATGTCAAGAAATCGTTTTTTCAATGTAAAGAAAAATCTGCACCTTGCAGATAATAACGATCTTGACAAAGAAGACAAATTTACAAAACTGACACCTATATTTGATCTGGTCAATAAGAACTATATGCAATTTGGAGTTTTCAAGCACCACATGTTGATTGACGAACAAATGATCCTCTATTATGGTAAAGATTCTGCCAAAATGTTTATCAAAAACGAACCTGTACAATTTGGCTTCAAACTATGGTGTTTGACATCAAGTGACGGCTACTTGTTCATGTTCATGCTACATGGTGGTAAAACGGTCTAGCAAAGGCAGTCTGATCTTGGACTTGGCGGAGGTATTGTAATGGAACTATTGAGTGTTGTGACAGAATCTAATGCCCATAGAATTTTTGTTCGATAACTTTTTCACAAGTCACTCTCTTCTGGCATGTCTAAAGGAATCTGGGTCTTTTGCTAGAGGTACTGTGAGGGGGAACCGTGTAGCTCGATGTCCTGTTGAACCTACCAAACAGATGAAGAAAAAACAAAGACGTAATTTTGACACGCGATGTGACAATTTGAATGAAATTAGTTTGGTGGGAGTGACAATTCAGTCGTGTCTGTTATGTCGAATTGCGAATCGGTTCAACCAGTGGTGGTTCAACCGCAAGGAGAGAAGAGACAACCCAGTGGATCAGCCAAACATGATTCACATTTACAATAAGCACATGGGTGGCGTAGACTTGCATGACAATGGAATGACAAACTAGCGTATCAAAATTCACGGAAAAAAAATGGTGGGATCCACTTTTTCAAACTTGGTGAACAGTGCATCGGTCAATGCGTGGAAGTTGGACAGACTGGTGCACTGTGAGAAACCAAAATCTCAGATAGTTTCGATCGCAGTTGGTTCGTGAACTGCTGTTACAAAACAAAAGCGAGAAGTCGAACAACTCTCAAAGAGGCCGTGCTTCTGGGGGACCAATCACATACGAAAACGTACCCAGCTCCTGCAGGATTCTTTGCAAGGAAGTTCTCTTTACACCAAGTTGCAACGCTGTCCTTCGCTGGCCGACTATCGGATTTTCAAAGAGCTGCTCAAAAACGCGTTGATGGTTATTGTTAATGTTAACTGTTCTGGGACTTTCCTTTTCGTTTGGCACAATACATTACCAGTATTTCACTTTTCAACAGCCTTTAAAATTACGGCATTTCTCGGAGAACGTGTATTAAACTTTTGCGCGAACAACAACATGTTTAAGTATCTACTCTTTTTTTTCATATCACTTACGCTTACATTACTTTTGTAGTTATCATCCATTATCGTTAAATAGTAAATAGAAAGAGATTGGGCGATTCCCAAATTTCAATCCGCCGTATCCACGATTCCACTCCACATGCATTCAGAACATCTCCAAAATTCACCACCCAATTACCACCGCATTATACTCGGCCTATGTATTCCGCCTCTCCGCCCATCCAGAGAGGGACTATGCACATTCAATTTTGCATTAAGTGCCATCAATTAGGAGGGTAGGACATAATCTCCAGGCCGACAGATCCCGGACATACCAGCGCGCTCGATCTCATGGATCGCCGGTGGAAGTTCGGAGCACGCGCCACAGGACGCTGCCTACCCCCCACGCGATTCCGCGGCGTGACAAGGTAGTCCTTCGCCTCGCTTGAATCGGATCTTCAGCGCCAGTCGTTTGCTGAACGCTTTCGAGGTAATTCGAGAGCGGATAAAATACAACCGGTTACTGATTATAGACGCGAACATTTATAAAAGTGTAATACGTCTAGTGTTTGTATTTGTTTTGAGGTACATATTTCTTACTCGTTTTTGTTTGCATAATTTAATAAATCGGAGATTATTTATTATTATTTTGTTTTTTTGTTAAGTTTAGTTTTTTGTTTTACTTTGTGTGCGCTGTGAAATCATAAGTGCTTCTTTTATAATAAACATCTGGCAGCAAAATTAATCGGGGTAAGTGATTTCAATCTTTTCAATCTAATTATTTTAAATAAGTTTTGCACGATACCAATAGAAATATCTATCGTACATTTTCGGCAGATTTAATCGTTATATCTGATAAGATTACACAAGAAATCTCACCGAGTGTTTATTTATTTAATAATAATAAACTGATATAAAATTAATTTTGAACGAAACATATTTGTCCCGATTTCATTTATACTTTTTCTTATTTAAAAAAAACCTGCTTTACTACATGCTACTGCTTGTTATACTGTCGAAAATTGTAATAAATACCAGGATAAACACTAGCAGTTTAAGCTTCTAGAGGAATGAATATCCACTCTTGTGTGCTGTAGATTCAAGGACGAATTAAGAATGTACTCAGCTGCCCGTACATACAACATATAAAATACCATATTATGTGGACACACACTTGTATACATTTGTAAATGAATGCGTATGGATTCAAATGTTGTACATTGTATATATGTATGTATGCAATGTGTTATGAATGCGTAAGGAATTAATGCTTGTAACCTTCCAGGTATTATTTTGATTCATTTAATCAGAATTTACAATCGAAGTTTAAATAAAATCTCTTCGTCTTTGATAGAATATAATAGAATAAAATTTTATTTACGTTTACCATTCATATAGATCAATTGTCAAAACAAAAAAAAAACATTGTAGGAAACATTATAAAGCTTAAGTTTGTTTGTTCTTAACCTTATTGGTTCACCTCACACTAAGATTTAACCCTATTGGTTCACCCCACACGAATCATAAAACAGTTTTTTTTTCGTAACTTTCCATAAATCTTAACTCTTTTTGTTCTTAACCTTATTTCATCTTACACTAAGAAAAAAGACATTTCAAAGCGATAGGACATGTAGTGTGTTAAAATTGACACGGACATACCCCATACAAGTCAAATTAATATAAAACTTTTAAAAACAAAATGAACTTGCATACCGTAAATGTTACGAAAATGTTTATTATTTACTTTGAAATTTTGGGGTAATTGATAAAATAGTTGTAATATAAAAAAAATTGGAAAAGGAATTTAGATTAATTATGTTTATCACTTTACGAAAACGTCTTCTGTTTCAAATTTGTATTATTAGCATTAACCAAACACAACCAATATATAATTACTAGAACAAGGTATGTACTGTTTTTTTTTAATATTATTTTAATACGATTTTCTCGATAAATTCATTCGTTTACATAATCAGTAGTTAACTATGATATATATCGTATATTGCCGATATAAGTATTGGTACTGAAAACTAGGTTAAGCAATGCTTAGTACTCTCATTTACTTTAGATACAAACAGCTTTTTGTATATAGAGATAAGATAAATTATTTTCGTACCCTAGTTTATTAGTAATACCATATATGTCTGCATGTATTGCACCAATCTCATAATGTTGAAAATAAAATTAGATTATATGTCCTACTTAATTTTAGCACAACACATGGATTTTTGATGACAAGATATTAAAAATGATTTTTGAAACTTAAATTAAAAAATGTAATAAGTTGTCAATTATGTTTTTACATCCACATTAAATAATTAATAACATCTAAATATGATGATTGATTTGCGTAGTGTAATTAATAAATTACTTTAAATTTATTTTACTTTTGTCAATTATTAAAAAAAAAGAAGTGCGAAGACCGGGTTGATCTATTTATAGCAATTATAAGCGACTATGTAACGGTCAATTAATTACGTAATACAAAGCTCATTCCATAATCGTTACGTGCCACATTTCTGGTTGTTTCATGCATACACGTAATGACAAAGTATATTGAGATATAACGATTGGTACCGAAAATGTACAGATAGAACATTTGTAACGTAATACAATGGCAATTCAGAAATACATATTAATTTTATATATCTTTAAAGCAATGAAAACCTGATTTAAGTGCTATTAAAACTAAATTGAATGTTATTGGACGCTTTTTAAATAATCTAAAAGATTTAAGGTTAAATGCTTCGTACAAGGAATGAATTTATAGTCACCAGCTGTTCCAACATTATTAATGAATAATACCATATGAGTTTAAAGGAAGAAGAAATATATAGTCAGGTATAAGGTATTTATTACTTACTAAAATTATACAATAAACAAGGGAACACCCACAACGGTCAAATTTAGATTTAAATGAAACTTTGTGGACTCCAAGAGTACCTTAGTTTACGCACAAAATCGATTTTTAGCTGCAGAATCGCCCGTTTTGGGGTCCAACCACCCTCCAAAGATTCAACGATTTTTTTTTTGTGAATTACTTCGAAACTATAACATATATCTTTTTTTTTCCTAACATAACTTGAACCATATTAAAAGAAAAATATTTCTGGTGTAATATATGGAACAATATATTATTTTTTAACTTATATATTAATGACAGAACTATTATTCAATGTTTACGGGATAAACACACTGCACATAGTAACTTCAAAAAATATAAAACTGAATTCTATCATGAAAAAAACGTCTTGTAAAATTTTAATTCAAAAAGCTTATACATCTTATATTTCACACATGTGCAACAAAAGTTATTTCGAGCACCAAAGAAGCTATGGTCTTACATTAACTCTAAGCGTAAAAAATACTAGAATACCAGGGTTATGAAGTATGGTACCACAGAATTAATTAAACCTTCACAAATAGTGGATGCGTTTGCATATTTCTTTAAGAACACATATCTTCCGTCGAACATTCACCCGATAAATTTCAACAGTTCAGATCCTCCGCAGAGGAAATTCTACTTGCGTTACGCAAATTTAAAGATACTTTATTGTGCGCTCCTGATGGTGTTCTTGTTTCGTGATTGTTCAGCAGCTTTTATTCAACCACTCTATCATTTATCTAGCTCTATTTTAAATCAACATACTTTTCCAAGGGTATTGAAAATTTCAAGGCTTTGTCCACGTTTTTAAAAAGGGCGATCGCTTTAACGTTGAAAATTATAGAAGGATATCAATTTTGTCTAATTTTTCTAAGATATTTGAAACCATCCTGTAAAACAATATTTATCACTCACCTCAAGACATCTCCCCTGATGCACAGCATGGTTTTGTCAGCAAACGTTCCACTGTAACTGACTTAATTGCTTTACGCAATATATATCTGAGTTTTTAGATAGCCGAGGTCAAGTGGATGTTATCTATACCGATTTTCAGAAGGTCTTTCATCAGATCGAGCATAGCATTCTGATTGCTAAGCTACGGAAATTAGGAGTTTCACCAGGTTTGCTTAATATTTTTAAGTCTTACCTTATTGATAGAACTCAGTATGTTGAGTTTCGTGGTGTAAGATCAAGCATAATAAATCCTACGTCAGGTGTACCGCAAGGATCCAATCTTGAGCCTCTTCTGTTTGTGATGCTTATAAATGATATTACTGACACATTGCACTGTGAAGCCTTACTTTATGCAGACGACATAGAGCTCTTTTATGAAATTGAGTCATTGAATGATTGCTGGCTATTGCACAGAGATCTGGATTCAGTGGTTTCACGTTGTGAACCTAATCACTTACAGTTGAACATCAATAAATGCACCCGAAAACAAAATATATGAAGGCATGACTACTTTGTATCGCATACTATACTCCAGCGTTGGGGAATTTAGGGATTATTTTTGATAATCAACTTACTTTTGTTGAACACATCAGCGACATGGTAGCGAATGCTCATCGAATGTACGGCTTTACAAAAATTGCAAAGATTTAACTGATACGAGCAGCCTTGTAACATTGTTAAACTCATTGATTAAATCAGAATTGGAGTATGGCCAATCATCTGGTATCCTGGCAAATGCCAATCTTTTCGTCTTATTGGCATTGTTAATAAAAGGTTTTCTCCTTGCTGTTCGCTCTCTAAAACCCACTTCATGTAACCTGTTGCGGATTGTTTTTGGTGTCAGCGACCTTCCTGTCCTTTCTTGTAACGTACTACGCAATAAGGTAGAAATTTGGAAAGGATTTTGTTTAATTGCCAGCAATATTTACCTTTCCTGGCGATCAGTCACGAGATCAGCCAGATTGTCGTTTATTTTCCACCATGTCAAGTTTTTTGTACTTATTGATAATATATTGCACTGTTACATGACGGACAATCGCACCAATTTGCCATAACGACTTCTTTTCATTATACAATTTTATAACAATTTTTCTATGGTCGTTTCTTTCTTTTTTAAGCTCATATTTGCCGACAATGATTAAAACCACAGTGCGATAATAACCACTACTGAATCTAACTAAGCAATGCACTGCTTTTACACGGCCCTGACATTTTCGTTTCATTCGGGGAATTCCCTTTTTCACAGCTGTATGGATACTTTTTTCCTATCGAATTTAGGTATCTCCCTAGAATTTTATTTATTTTCACATTACCTAAATTGTACATTATCTCCTAGTCTATTAAATTTACTAGCTTTTACTGTATTATAAACCTATAAAACTATACTAACCGTAAAAATCATAATGTCGTGCGTGTGACAGGAGTGTAACCGACCGCTTCACCTTCTATAAGTAATGTTGTAGTAATATCAGTGCCATCTTTACGAATGGGCTCGCTGGGCTAGACCCCAGGCCCCCGATCAATGGGGCCCCCAAACAGAGCGATTTATCAATCACTATACAAGATTCGATTACTACTACTAGGTTTACAAGCTGGTTGCTGGTTTAGTCTTAGGTAATCTGTGAAATTTTTTTTTATTAACTTTACATACCAAAGTATTCCAAATTATTCGCTTCATCCAACTAAATTGTGTACTGCTAGGATATGGTAAATTCTTTGTTTGATCAACTAGACCGTTAATTAAGGATAAATTGTTTGTGGCTGTGACAAATTTGTTAAAAATCTATTACTATAACATTAGCGCAAAAGAGTTGCACCTAACAGAATATGTCCGAAATCGTGGGAGTGAAGAGGCTATCAGTATTTTAGAATTGAAACAAAATAATATTGAAGACGCTTTTCTGGATATTGAAAAAGCAATTAGAATCTTTTTATGCGTGATGGTCACTAACTGTAGTGGAGAACGTTCCTTCTCAAAACTGAAAAGGATCAAAAGTGAATTGAGAAGTACAATTCTTCAGAAAAAAATGAACATTTTGTCGCTTTTGAGACCTTTGAGTGGCAAAATCACCAATGACATGTATCGGTATAAATTTTTTAAGTATGCTTGCATTTGTTCGTAAATTTTCAAAAATAAATTACACCGGCGCTAATTCCTTTTAATATCGATTCTAAATTTCTCTCGAGCCTGAGTAATATAGTTGAACGTGAATCGGTTACACTCCTGGCAGAACGCACGACATGGTTGAGATAATAGTACTTACAAAACATGATATGAGCAAAACAAGACACTGAATATGCAGGATATTCAGTGTCTTCCAGCGGCGGCTCGTGAGTATTTTTAATGGGTTGGCAGCGGTAGCCACAAACTCTGAACATTATTATACTTAATGGGTGGGCAGCAGTAGCCACAAACGCTGAATATTGATTATTATTATCATTATTAAAAATAAATAAATTGTCTCAAAAGTTCCTATCCTACCACCCTCGTCGAGCCGCCACTGGTGTCTTGTTTTGCTTCTCATATTGAAATGTCATTTATAGTTTGTTACTCTTAAAAATGCTTTTAAATAAAAACCAAAAGCTGAATTTGCATTTTTCTGCATATATCTCACTTATTTTTTTTTATAACCAGGAATTTTTTCTTTAATTTGTTAATCGTAGTATTAATTATTGTTATTATTGCGTCCAACACAGTCAAATTTTGTTTTTGTGGCCTCCGGGAGTGTTTGCTATTTTTTTTTCAAAATTGTTTCTTATAGAAATCAACTTTTCATATTTGGCGATAAAATGTTAATAGAAGCATAAAAAATCTGATTACGCATAAACAATATTTTAATTTACCTTTATAAACTCCATAATGGAATTTAAAAATTTTACTGCATCACAGTCAATCTTTGGTCCTGGTCTCAATCCTATTTATTGGATCGTTCACAGGTGGTCCAGCTAGATGCTAGCGTATCTGATCTTATTTCTAATACGTCCGATATACCGCAAGGCAGCCATCTAGGCCCTGTTTTATTTTTACTTTTTATAAACGACATTAAACATCCTATCAATTATTCTAAAGTTCTCTTTGCGGATGACCTGAAATTGTTTACCACTATTTCTTCAGATTGAATTAAGCTGCCGACAGATCTTAATGCTGTTTCCGCTTGGTGTAAAGACAATAATATGTTACTAAATATAGACAAACGTAAAATTATTACTTTTAGTAAAAACAGAAAAAAACGTTCAATATTCTTACATGTGTGAGGGTATCATTCTTGATCATGTTTACGGGATTAAAGATTTGGAGGTACTTTTACACAATTCTTTTAAGTTTAATTTATATATTGACGATATCACTTGCAAAGCTCTTATGATCTGTGGTTTTATTATACGTCAAACTCGAGATTTCACAAATGTTATGGCTATAGATTGCTTTGTTTGAGAGTTTAGTTCGTTCTATCGTAGAGTATTGTTCTATCATATGGAATCCATATATGGACGACATTCCATTCGGATAAAATAGAAAGGATTCATGGAAAATTTGTTAATTACATTCTATATAAGCTTAATATTAATTAAAATCTATAGTCTTATCCAGAACGACTAAAGTTACTATACTTAATTCCAATGTCATTGGTAGCCATGCTTCCTTTCTGAAAAACAGGACCTTCCACGTTTATTACAGAATCTCGAGACATCAGAGCAGGAGTCCCGCAAGGTTCAGTGTTGGCTCTTCTGTTGTACAATCTATACATAAGCGATATGCCCTAGCACCCAGTTGGCTCTATACGCGGACAATACTTTGGTCTTTAGCATAGACGAAACTGATAACTATTGTTTGGCGTTTTTAGCTCAGATTTCTTAATGTTACTATTGACGCAAAAATAAGATATTTTCTCCATAAACTGTAATATTATGGCGGTTCTAAAGTCTCTTTCAATGATCTGAATACAAAAAGATTTTGAAATTTCTTACTAAGTTCCCACCCTGTTCACGACTTTATAGTTAAACTATGTGCACCAGTATAATTATTAAGGTTACCATATGATGGCGCTGCTGAGGACAGACTAAAATACATGCGCACAATTAGCTACGTAAATTAATATAAACAATTCGATCATTACACGTAACATAGTGGCAAATAAGGGTTAGAAAGTTAAACGTGAAAGATTTAAAGTGTTTTCATTTCCCGCAATCACAAAAAATACAAGTTCAAGGGTTGAGCGTCACGCAACACATCCAAAAGAATCAACACACCCAATACATATTCACGTAGCTGTGTATTCTCCTCTTTTTGCAAAATAACATTTATACCTAAAAAAGATCTTCCCATATACCATTTAGCAAATTCCGAAACGGCAATTTATTCCGAATTATCTCCAATTTGGTCGCAGGCGGCAATGCGACAAGAACAAAGCGCCCGTAGAACGCAAGCGGAATCACAGATCGGCACAAAAATCTGTCGCTTTTGTTCCATTGCGAAAGATCGAAGGCTGAATCGCACTTGGTTGCACAAACTTGCACCGAAGTTTTGCCTGGGCGATTCCGATTGCGAATGCTTTTGAGATCGATAACAGTGCAAGCGAAACCGAATTTATTCTCACAGTCTCTCATTAAATGGTTAGAAGCGACGTATTTTAAAATTTGAGTTGGAAGAATTCCGTGGGTTTAATCTAGAAATTATAATTGTAAAGGAAAAAATGATGTCAGATAAATATTGAAACACATCTGCTTATTCATCTGCTAGAAATATTATGTAGTAGATCTTAACTGGCAAAATCTTATAAATCATCAGGAAGTAAAAAACGTGTGTTTGTATATATAATACATATTTTATACTGATTATGATAATAAACTTGAATGTGTAGTATTTTATGGGTTAATAGTCTTCTTTTATTATATACAAAAACAAATTTTCACATCATATTCAGTATATTCAATGCAGGTTATAATAGTACATAATCTTGTACACAGGAAGAAAATATAACCGGGCAGTCAAGGGAGAGAAAAGATACACGCCATACGCTTAGCTACAGCCAATCGACTGTTGTTGGTGGGAATGAATTCGCTACCTTAAATCGTAAAAAGTATCTCTTGTTCCTCGGCATGCTATGAAATCGAAATAAAAACAAACAATAAAAGCTTCAAAGGGATAACACATTCAATAATAATATAGACAGGGTAATATATTTTACCTGGGATTGATCCGACTTATCCAAAGATTCATAATTTTATAAATTGTATCTGACGGATAGTCTAATATTCATTTGCAAATTTTATGTTTTGAAGAAGTATTTTACCTACACACAGCGCTGGCCATTTCTAAACTTTAAAGCCGTTTACAAGTAATGTATTTCATCATGCAGCCATGTCATATCGCGGATCACGAATGACCGACACAATCTCCCGAATGCAGTCGTGCTGGACTGGTGGGGTGCATAGAATATTAGGAGTTGTCGTTGTAGCAGTTAGCTTAGTATGCTCGTAACAGCGGTGATTGGCGTATACCATTTATGTTGACGTTACTCAAGCGTCTTTTACTTTGAGAGTTTTCTTTTTCGGAATTTATAAATTTAATTTACAACATTATTTTCTCTTTATTTACATTATTACTTTTGAAATCTATTAAATTAAATTCATTATTTTGGTTTCTTTGTCAAAATTTTATAATAGAATGATTTTCACTACCGAGGCAAGGGTCCAGATAATTAAATGGTATTAATTACTCTGGTAGTACAGCAGAGGAAGTGGTCGGTCGTTTTATATTTTCGTTTATTGCGTTCAATGTCGAATGTGTTCTGGTATCCTATTTACTATAATATTTCAGCTCCTATAGAAGTGCCTTTTCTATTTTTTACATTGTCCGCTATTATAATTTTTTTTTGTTTGATGTTGCCCATTAAAAGCGTGTGCCTAATGCATTGCTAACGCTAAATATAGTATTGTCCATTTTTAAACGTAGAACAAACCAAAATTTGTTTTGAAAAATAAATGAAATACATGAGTAAATATTAACTTTGAGTTAAACTAATATTGCTCTGATATATTATATGTACTGAAGGAAAATACACACAAAAAATGGGAAAGAAATATATGTGTATACAAAATAAAGATTTTTTTTTATTACGTCTATCATCGGAACCGCGTTATGTTTGTGTAAATAACATAATATCTTTGACCTCACAACACAATGCCTCAGTCCAACAAATTGCAGAGATATCAACTCTAAATTGACCGTTAAGTTTCACATAAAGAACAACATTTCCGTTCTGAAAAAACCTTTCTGCTCGATAAGAATATTACTCCGATAACAGCTCCTATATATACATTAGAAGGAGTAGTAAATGAAACTTATTATATGACTATATTTCCGACTGACGTATAAATGATGTTTTAATGTGGCAATTCCCAAACTTCGAATTTGTTTAAAACATAATACCTTAACTGAACGTAACTGCTTCCAGAACTTGATGTCTGCGCAGCTAATTGCCTACCTACAAAGACCTTACTTAATCTCAAAATCGACCGGAAATAATTCAGGAGGCGTCCGAACATCCATCTTGCGTTCGGGTTGCAGTCTTATGTTAGACAGTTCTCGGTCGTAAATTGTTCAGGAACTGCTAACTCGACGTCACAAGCCATGCTAACGACAGGCGAGCTATGTTTTGCTAGGCACGTCCGCAAAAGTTCCGAACGTATTAACTACCGCCCGCCTATTTGCTTGAACTTCCTTTTCTATAGCACTATGGACGAATATCCGCAGTGAAAATTATGGATGGCACGGGCTTTTTCGTGGCGTTAAACTTAAATTGAAAAATGGGACGATTTGTCGTGTTGTATTCAATTTAAAAAGGACATATTCACATACGAATCTAATCTAGAATGTTTTAAATGACTTTAAAGGAAAAGATGAAGGAGCATCGAAATGTTGCTTAGAATGCAAATGCAATTTTGAAACTATTAACAATAAACTAATTGATTTGCGGTCGAAAATGAAGCTAAAACATGGTAACGTGATAAAGTTTTCCGGTCATAGCAGTTCAAATGGGGTAGAGAAATCGTTCTAGGTGAAAGGTGGACGACCTGTGTAGGCAAGAACCGAAGAAAACATGGTTAAAGAAATTCTTCTTATTCTTCCGGAAGATCCGTAAATCTGTTGTATAACCAATTCTCTTCGTTGTCCTGCGATAACAAATCCCAGCTGTCCTTCCATCTCTTTGGTGGCCATCATGGGGCGCGATACGGACTATTCTATCGCTGTCCATTCCCTTTTTGTGTTCGTACCAGTGTCTTCTTCTTTGTCTTCCCCAACTCACTACTTCCTGGACTTCGCATATCTAATATCCTCGTTTATGACTCTATCCCAAAGAGTTTTGCCTGCTATGACCCGGAAGGTCTTCATTTCAGATGCTCGCATCTTGCTTTTTTTCTGTTGGTGTCTGCTCTGGTCTCAATGCCGCAGGCCATTACTGGTCGTACACATGTTTTATAAATGCGAGTTTTACTTTCTATTCTCGTATGTTTATTCCTCCACACAACATCGCGAAGACATTGAGAGATTAAAGAAATTGTGCTAATAAATGGAGGAATCAATGTTTCGGTTATCTCGGATGAAATAGTAATATGCACCCGTTTTGACAATTTCGCATGAAAATTTCGGGATGAATCACGTGTCGGGGCATTTAATTCTGAGCCCTGATCAAAAATAGTGCAAGCAAGAAATTTGCGAAGAAAACATGGCGGGTTTATCGGACAACCAAGACCTTTTTTCTAAATTTCTAACAGGCTTGGGTGTTCTGCTGGTATCTCAACAGAACAAGTTTCTAAGCAATGAATGCACAAAGAAAAGATTCTTTGTGTCAAAAACAGGACGCAATCATCTACAGCGAAGCTTATGCTGACAATTTTTTGGCATAATGAGGATGTTGTTTCGATTAAGTATATGAAGAAGCATTTTAGTACTTGCAATTGCCCGAGCAATAGCTTTGAATAATATTCTACGTTGATTATTGTTAATAAGTAATGCACCTCAATTACCCCATCGTAGAAAATCTTTCTAGAACTTTCTAAACAGTCAAAGTACCCAGCGAGCAGAAATCGTGCTCATTTCCTAGCGCGCTTCCAAAAAATAAACCTGTGGTGTACTAATGCCTATACTTGCACTAACCTCGCCAATAGTTATTCATCTGTCGTTCTTCAACCGGTTTTCCCGGGCTAGCCTTATAAACCCTTCAACGATTTCCGTTGTTCTAACACTTTCTTTTCATGGCAAGAAACTAATATCTGTTTAAGAATTTACAGTCTTCCATAGAAGCTAAATTAGCAATTAAAAACATGTGTATATGTATTCGCTAAGCGTCTGAATCAAGCTGAGTTTGAGCATTAACTAACGTTGTTGATAGAACCTGTCAAGATTTTTTTTATATGTCAACACTTCCGTCACTTTCTCTGCATACTTCGCCGAATCATAATTCCTACAACTTTGGAGACACCCCACTTATTTTTTTCCAAAAAAATACTTACTATTAAGTATATTTCAAGCAAATTGCTTCGAACGTATATATACTCTACTATACTTTTATTTCGTTCATCGTATTTACATCATTTAGATAGCTCCAACAGGTAAAAAAAAAGATAAATCCAATCTTCTTCGACGATAAAAATGTCATCCATACGCACGATTATCCCTTATCTAACGCAAACAAACAACCGTATCTCGTTTAAATTTTATTATCAACCCAATACAAACACCAGTAAAATCAATACCATCAATGCATCGCCACCTTCTTTAAAACTACATATGTAACCTGAAACATTATGATCACCAGCAACGAAATATAGAATTCAAGATTCACTTTGTCATACACCGCTGATACGATATAGAATTACCCTACACCCGTACCCCATCCTAACCGCTTCGGTATCTAGGGTGAAACAGTGGAGGCGATAGGGGAGTGGTTGTTTCGCATTATATTTCTTTGATGTGTCACCTCCTAAAAGAAAGCGACTCCCAGCGCAGTTTCACCATTTCCGCGGTAGTTTCAATCGCTACAGATTGGTATGGGGTATGTATCCAGAGTAGAGTAGTGGAACCAGTAGATGGGGTCGCGTTATTCTAAACTTATAGCGGCTGGGGTTCGATTCCGTATCGGAATTCTCGAATGGAATATTAGTGGGCGTCGTGTTCACTGCATCGACTCTCACGTAGCGTGCGCCGGCTGCACCTGTAGCAGTTATTAAATACGTGTCTAGACGATAAACAGAATGAATGCGGATATATGTATGGTATATTGTTATTGGGTGTTGGAATCGAGGTTTGTGTGATTTGTGGAAGCCTAACTGTGGTATTGGTTATATAACTTCAAATCTATGTTTATGGAAAAAAAAATTTATTATAACTCCTAGAGCTACAGCAATCTGTCCAAACGGACAAAAGCATATGGTTTGATTTGATTGAATCACAAATGATATGTGCAGGAAAATTCAGTAATCGCTCTAATTAAATTGTAACCTAAATTACTACGTACATTGTCTACAAGGTAAGTGGGAACTTAATGTCTAGTTAAACCTGTTCAGAAGATCTGACGGATCGAACCTCTGAAGCCTTCGTGTACCATCTCGCTGCACAAGTTGGTTAGCCAGCATATAGGGTGTATTATTAGTCTCTCTTGGTAACCTTCGTTGTACTATTTCATTGTCTCCTTAATGGATAGCACTGACACTCAGGCTGAATGACGAAGTTGGGCACATATCTTGGAGCATTAACTACTATACACAGCACTTTATGCTGAAATCTCTGGAGAATTTCGATATTGGATGGTGGTGTGAGACAAATTCAACTGTTCCCCGATCATTCTGACCGTCAAGCGACGATCTGAAAACACAAGATCGCGGATTTTCTCGACATTGCCATCGGTTCTTGCAGTTGAAGACCTTCCGCTGCGTGGCTCATCTCCCATCGACTCTCTTCCTTAACCACCGAATGACCTGGGCTTTTGACAAAACACTGTCTTCCGTGCTTCCCGTGTTGTTATATCAAACCCTACGTTGTCAGTCTCATTACTTAATTTACACACCTCGTATGTATGACCTGTACCACTTCTATCTTACTGTACCCTCCTCACTCGTTCTACTCCTTCCAAATCTTCCTCACTACACTTTTCCAATCACCTCTTCTTTTGCACTCGTTTTCTTAATATCCTTTTTCTTCATTTCACTCACGGACTTAACTTTTTTTTGACTTTTCTGGTGTTTCAAATTGTTTATTTCTATTTAATCCGTTGCTCCCGTTACCATCTCAAATAACCCTGTCATCATTACCACGGCAATCTATTATTATGTACTGTACTGCGACGTAACTGTTATGTCGACGGATCCCAAACTGTACTAGCAGCGCACGGCCTTCTTAATCGTCCTCTGGTTTCTATGGTGGCAACTCGAGCTCGGTTAATTCCACTACCACGTCATTCTTCGCCTGGTCGACCCGCGATGTAGTGTATGAAATTACTCCAAAGCCTTCTGTTGCGTGGTGTTGTGTAATTGTTTATGTTAATTTACAAGATACAAAGTATTCTTTGATTTAGTAACATTTTTTATGCCCATTAATTGTCGCTGGCTGGACTCATTACCCTTACCCCCTACAAAACAGAGACCGTCTTTACGGATTGAGGCTGGGATATTAATAGAAACTCTAGTATTAAATTGAAATACCAATCGTATAGGTGGCAGTCCTGTGCGTATTTAATTCACCGTGATGGATAGTGAATTAATACAATTTGATGGTAGCGACAACGTTCCTGACACACGAATCTAATACGAACAATGAATTTTGGAATCACCGCAAGATGCTGTATAAGATCATGGCATTTGGGACAGTTGTGGGGAAGTATTTAGAAGCGAAAAGATGCTTACTTGAATGCAATCCATAAGTGCATAAAGACTTGATTGACAATGTATACTTGAATAACATATTTTACATCTATTTAATTGCGTAAAGGATATTATATTTAACGGCGCCTGATTTTATCTAATGTACTTTATTCATAAAAGCCTTATCAGAAGAATTTTCTAATCAGACGTAATAACTTCGCTAATGTACTTCCGACTTTGACGTCTTCAATTAATGAAATTATATACTTTGTTTTGAAATGTATACAAACCAATTAGTTATCCATATTCTATTATATTGACGCAATAAGATTGTTTATGTATGTACATAAGTTTAACATTTCTAATTTAATTATTTTCAAATATACGCCCAAATATATTGGGTTGCATTCGGTTATAGTAGATAGGCTAGAGAGAAGGCAAGACATTTTATGTAAATTATGCCTGACACATTTAACAAATCTAAATTACTGTGATCACACAAATTTGCTTAACTAAAGGTATTTCTAAACATAAGGATACCCATACTTTCACTAAATTTTATCCATTATCTATGTGTAATTTTACCTCAATAAGAAAACTAATATATTTTGGATGTAAATCTTACAACATTATAATCTTAGAAGGTATCATTACATCATTAGCCATTCGCATCAAAGCACCATATTGGTCTTGGGATTTTCTAACGAGTCTATAAAGGCAAGAAACGGACGATTTCAACGCCATATCGCAATAGAACAACAAAAATGGAATGAAAGAGAAATAAAAGGTTGTAGACGCATACCTAACGTTCTCAAAGAATGTGTAAGATAAAATTAGCAAAGAATGTTCTTGTAATGTATCCTTCTAATGTACTTTTTAATGGGCCAACTCGTATGGGTCGTACGGTTTAAACCAACATCAAGGAATCACGAATATAATAAATAAGTAAACACGTTTTGAATAAATAAGCAATAAAAGATATTGAGTACTATCAATAAATATAAATTTATATTCATGTAACTTTCTAAAAAGAAATAAAAAAGGATTTTTATTTATTTTTAGAGAGGTAATAATGACGCCAATATCGATTACTAAAGAGAAAAGACAACATTCAAGAGGACGTTCCAGATTATTACTGCCTGCCGCTAGCCTTACAAAGTTGGTCTATATAAATCCACGCCATTTTTGGAAAATTTTACACTGCGAATTTTCGTAGGTCACGTGTGTATCTTGTATCTCTATCCCACTTTACTCAATACCTTTTTTACAGAAAAAATGTTTACGCGCAGGCGTAGGCCCCTCTTCTTCGAATAACACGTTGAAAGACACTTTTTAGTCAGATTTCGGTGGCGGACTTTGTTTTCTTACGTTGGCAAATGTGGCCGTTTTTTATGTAGGTTTTGTTCCTATTTAAAGATATTGAATTTCCTCTAGTGTATATAATAGCAATAATAATAATAATCTTTATTTCTTTGCTTCTGAATAAAAACATAGTATCAGAGTAATATTACTGGTGTTACTTATAAACTATAAAAGATCATTGATATAAATTACAAACATGGTAGGCCCAAGAATTGATCCGTTAGGGACATCTCTTGATGCCACGACAGATTTAGAATGATAGCAGTTAATAGTAACTTTTTGTTTTCTGTTTTACAGGTAACTCTGAAACCATGTTAAGGAAACTTCTCTAAGGCCATATAATTCCATCTTAGACAGTGGAATTTCATGAATTACGCTATCAAAATCCTTAGATAGATCTATCAATAACGCTAACGTAAGATGGCCAGCAACAATATCAAAAGAAACTTGATTAATAAATTTAAACAAGGCTGTATTTATAGAACGAGTCCCCAAAAACCCGTGCTGGCAAATTGAGCACAAATTATCCTTATTAAAAAAAATTATTCGTTTTTCATCCATAATCCATTCGTAAATCTTGGAAAATGTCGGAGTATACAAATAGGTCGATAATTGTCCAAATTATTAATATTTCCTTTCTAGTGCACAGTAACGTAAGCAAGTTTTAGTGCAGTGGGGAACTTATTGAATGAAAAGTTGAGCAAATATGATAGCGCCGTTACAATATGTTTTGCAATTTGTTTGACTAAGAAACTAGAAATATAGTTATGTCCAGAAGTGTGGGAATTTCTAAGTCGGTTTATAGCTGATAACACATCATTTTCAACAACCGGTGAGAAAAAAAGAAACAATTATTACAATTATCAATAACGGTGGATGATTTATATGTAGGTATTCTATCAGAAGGTGTTACCGGTATGTTACCAGCTATTGCTATTTTGTTTCTCTAACAGATTGTGTAGGTATTCAGAATGAACAAAGTTCATTAACATTAACTTCCTCTTTCACCACACAAGGAATTTGTTAAATAGAGAACGCGTGGGTTTCAGAATGAAAGTTACTAAGTATAATATGGGTACAAAGGTGACGCAGAAAACCGTGTACGCACCGATGATAGCTATTTGCTAATCTTGTACATCCTTTTCAGAAACACAAGAAATGCCATCTCTTAAACGGGAAATGCCAATTTTCACTAAACTCGGAATTAATTAGAATGAAATTTATGTGTCATCTATGTGTACGTTAATTTTCGCATTAGAACTGCCAAATACTTAATTTAATCGAAAAAAAGAATCGGTGTCTATCCTTTCTAAACAGCATTTCATCTGTGCGTAATATAATTGCCGAGATGAGAAACTGTGTATGGTAGAGAAGCTGACAACGGCATTTCACGTTATTCGAGAACCGAGTGGCTCGGCAAAAGTAATTGCGTTCTTTGTAGCGACAATACCCCGGGGGTACAGTCGGACCTTGAGAGAATTAAATGTTACTCGCGTTGAGCTCTTACTTTTACAAAAACGAAGCCGTCCTGTGTGTGTGTAGCCTAGGATGGCCGTGGGCGCGGTGCGTTACAACGAAGAAAGTGCAATGAAACGCTAAAGCATCGAGAAAACGAACTGTTTTACTGAAGCTGGCGATAATATAAACTGATTTTATTCGTGTCGTGATGCCTTTTGCAATAAACTTGCCTGTAGTGAAAATAGATGTAATAAACTGTAAGAAATGTTTGTAATGTATGTAATTAAAAACACTTACTGTTATATAATGTATGTCAATATATCTGATGAAGTGTAATTGTAAACAAAAGGCATTCAAAATTTGCCTGCATTCGCTATTAGTTTGACACGAACAATAGGAAGTAATTTATGTCCTCATACATAGATCATATCTTAATTTTGCCTCTCAATGTTAAAAGGTTTGTTGCTAATTTAAGAATGCACAAGAATATATTTTAGGTTATTTTTGTCAATGTATGTTTGAAATCTACACCAAAAGGAGGACATAAATCACTTCCTATTTTCATGTCAAACAACTTTTGAAACAGATCATTCTGTCAAGTTACAAAAATTTATGCATTATTTTCATTTGTCTTTAATGGTCTCTTCATTTAACTAGTCAAACTCGAGATGATCTCCTGTTAGGGTTTGTAAAACTGTTCGAAGATTCGAGTACCAATTATATTTATTATTTGTTGGTGACGACTTGTCCAAGCGCATTTTTTTGTGATATTCATAACTTTACATTGCGGATCTTCCACAACGAACGAAGAGAAAACTGCAAGGCTAAGTAACGCGTTGATTGCAGACTAAATTCTGCTCGGAAAATATAACCCGGTGTTGTTTTTGTATATAAAAGAGCTCTGGAAATGTTTCTCCTGTCATCCTGTATTCTGTGTCTAAATCTATATCTGAGGTGATCCCCACTAGAGATGGGCAATGCAGTTCCTTTTGCAGACTCTTTCATTCTCGGTCCATCTTATGAAAGGAACTAAATGGAACTATATCGGGACCCTACATTTTAACTGTGTGACGTGTTGCTGCATCGGCATCGCTATATTTCAAGAAACGATTCTGATCATATGAGCCGTATTCGTTTTACAGCTTTGATCTGTTCACTTTGGTGAAAATAACCATACATGACCAAACCAAAAAACTGAAGTGACCAAATCAACATCCCTAAATGAAACACCCAAGTGACCAACACTTACTGTCAAAATAACATAACTCTTTGTTTTCTGTTTATCAATTATTGCAGTTTGTATAAACAAAACTATCTTACGACCGGAGATAATTATATACGTTCGGTGTAAGGTTTGGATAAGCACTATCCCCCAATAATACTTTACCGTGTGGTAATCTACCTCCTTCAGAAGTTCCTAAGATAAAACAATACTCATATAAGAGTAACAATCATTAAATTACTACAACAAATAAAAAATAATAACATACTACTACACTATCTTCTTCAGAAGACATAACTACGGATTTATATTTTTTCTTGTTTTTAAAGCTACTGTAATAAGTAAACAAATTCTATTTTGAGGTTAGCTTCTTATTTGGTTTATTTGAACTGATTATCTGATCCGACATTGGGGCAAGTTACTAGTGGGGCAAAGAGAGGTGAGTTTGGTTAGTTCAGTTTGTTCACTTTATCAAAAGAAACACAACAGTTCAGTTTCTTTATAAAACTGAACAAACCCATAGTAACCAATCATCAAATATCAAATATTTTAAGAATTTGTATTCTTTTACATCTGAAAACTTACTACAACTTAAACGAATTACTTCACTATAGTTATGAAAATAACTGATTTAGCACAAGAAATACCAGAATTCAATAAAATAAGCGTCGAAAACTAAAGAAACCCCAAATACGTAGTAGAAAAAATATGTCAAATGTCAAGAGGGAAATATTTTCTGTCTAACATGTGTCAGGTTGCATACACTGCAGTAAACATTATGAAATCTCTTATCAACGCAACTCAATCATATTCTATCTCACTCGAACTAGTTCATTGATACTTAATAATATATGGCCGTATATCTTAACTAGCTAAGACATATGTTATATATTTTTATCTCGCTTGCGTATACGTTTGCTTCCGGTTTGTTGGTAATTACGCTTGTCTTCACTTAACTGATCGATTAATGACGTAACTACAAACATTCGTGATTTCATCTTTACTTACTAACATACATATTCGCAATATAAATCTTATTGTTGGTTTACAAACGCGCCAGTCTACAGTCAATAATATAAACAAGCTTGGAAAGCAAAGAATGGTTTGTGTCAATATTATGCAGCGACTAGCGACAGTGGACTTCAAGTGTTCAAGTGCGCTTTAGTTCCTTTGTACCGACTCCAATCGGACCGACACATATCGTGAATGCCGTATAGCGTATAACGTATGAGTATAGAATGTATACAATACACATTTGTGCCCCGGACACGAGTGGGAGCGATATCGGTGCAAACTGCGAAATCGTTCCTTTTAATTCCATGTTCGGATTCGTTCTTTTGTACCGACTCCGGCCGGACCGACACATCTCTAGTCCCCACGCCACGATCCCGTAAGTGTATGTAGAAATCACAGATATGCGTGCATATAATATGAATTACTTTCCGTATCCCATTTTTTTACCCAAAAACTCACTAATATTACAAATTTGACTACTTATTTCTAATACCGCAAATGCTAACAATTAATTCAAATATTTGCATAGCCTTTGCTATATCTATAGTTGTTATTATCGATTATGAATACAGAAGTAATAATCAATTAAAAGAACTTTCTAACGGAAACGAAGATAAAATGCAAACATCATTGATGACCTGACCTCCACCCAGATAAATTAATATTTTCTATTAAGAGAAAAGAACCAACGACTGGAACGGAAACCCGTCGCTCATAATTAATCGTTACTATCGTGCAGGCAGACTACGCACCATTTGCCATCTTCTTTCGAAGATATTCCGCGCCGTTTAACGCGAAGACCGGCGTCCCTTCGCCTTCGATTATCTAGAATCGCAACTCGAGCATAAAATATTTAGAAAAGATAACGGACGTTACATGGGAACTTTGGGATTGGGAAATCAGCCAACCCCTCGGGTCGTTGGGAACCTAACATTCCAGATCTCGGTGTATCGAAATGAACGTTGTTTATTTTAGTGTACATATTGGCGAAATGTGGATGGAGGTGGGTTTGATGAAACCTTTGTAAACTGTGAGGAACATGAGGGTTATCGGGTTTGTTTTATTGACTGTGTGAGAAGATAGGGGATGTTTGTTGCTACGCATATTATTTCATTATATTTAACATGGAACACGTTTTTAGATATTCTGGAAGAAAATAATATTCTGAACAAAAAATAATACATGACTACTGTAAACCTAAAAATTCAAAGCACTTGTATTTTCTGATAGTTGTAAAACTGATGTGCAAGTATGCAATGAATATAGGGGAATAAATTATTACCTACACACGGTTTTTTCTAGTATCTGTCAAATAAACAGTTTTTGGTGATTAAGAATGTAATTGCTAATTGTTGATCTTCAGTAATGCAATCCGGATAATTTTAAGGTGATTCTATGGTCCGACGAATTTCTAATGCAGGAAGGGAATCACAAGAGGAATGAACATTATTGGAACAGACAAAATCATTTGATAGTAGATCAACGTAATTCCAAAAATAGTTTATTTTGAATGTTTGGTGTGATTTACTAGGTTCATAAATTGGTCCTATGTTTTAACATGGTACCTAATCTGGGCAACGCTATGGTGAATTATACTGATAGTGTATTATCGTAGATTTACGTGAGGATGGGACAACATAGCGTTTCGAAATTTTCAGATTGAGGCCATTGTCGCTGCACCATAGATCGAATAAGTCGACTTGCTTTTGAAGAGGCTCACAGTAATTATGCATATTAACTTGTAACGTGCCGATCTGTTATCTGATATCACCACCAAAAATCGGTAGATCGAGAGTCACGCGAAGTCAGCCGTGACGGGTCTAAATTCGTCCATTATCAAAATCGCTACCGTTGAAGTTGAACTTATTGTTAGAATTGTGCGGGGTATTTGATTCTTGGTAGATAAGAATTATTGTAATATATAGGGAAAATCTGCCCTAAGTATTTGGGGAATAAAACAAACAATAGTATTTCGCTCAATTGTAGAGCATCACGTGGATGAACGTGGATTTAAATCGCCTCAACGGTGCGAAACTTAAAACCCACCTTGCACCTAGGTACGAATTAATTAATCCTTTTCTTTCGGTGACACATGGTAATGCTGAAACGTATTTTTAGGGCTTCCTTTTCTTTTTCTTCTTGTGTTATTTTGAACTTTGAATTTGAAATTTTGAATTTTAATATTAAATTTTTGGGTTCTTGAATTTTAATTGTTAACGATACTCGTCTTCATTTCGTTTTATCCCGTGGATTGGAGGGTTGAAGAACGCAGACTCGTTCTCAACAGTAGTATATCTTCACACGTGGAACGCAGGGAGGCGGAACGACGCAGGACCTACGAACATCGGACAAAATCGAATCAATTCAATTTATCTTTATATTTCATTACGACCTAAGGGTAACTTTTAATACTTAATTTAGTACTTAGTATAATCTCCATTTGCTTCGAATTTTAAAATATCAGCCTTCAGTATAATTTGTAACCATTTGCAAAGTTCGAGTGATCACCCGAAATAATTATAGTATCGGCTTCGAAGGAGCCCATACTATATTGTCAATATTGCCAAGCATAATTGTCTCTTACTTTGTTATATATTTTCAATATTTAAGACATACAGAAAGATTAGCAAATATATTAGCGCTGTCAAATATTACCGAGCATAACTGCCTTTTATTTTGTTTTTTATTTTTCACCAGTTGCGAACTTAACTTGTTATGAATATGACCAATTATACACCATAAGTTTGTTTGTGTGTCATTAATTTAAATCTACATAGCCCTAATCCTACGGGTGGCTCGTTCGCGGCTCTCCTGTATCGTGGGTTTCTGGGGAGGAACTAAATTAACGGGAGTGGCGCCAAATTTGAAACACAGCCGTCTCCATTGTGTTAGCCGGAGCAACTCCGGAGAAGGGCGGGTACATCCCGGGGTTTAGAGTCTAATCGTTTCATAAACTCCTCAGTACAACTTGGATACAGTAACTTACCACAATCTAAGCATGAAGGTAGATCATTCCCCAAATTGCTACCTTATGCAAATGCAACTTGCCGTATTTATTCTAATTGGCGCCGCTATTCCAATAACCGCCGCATTCTAATAGACGCCGCAAGAAAATAATGCCGAAGGAAATAATCGCCGCACTCTAATAAACGCCGCATCTTTATGCGAAGTGTGCGCAATCAACGTTCAGTTGATAGGGGAATCCCCATTAACCACATTCACATTGAATTCCATATTTAATACTAAAACAACGTCGTTTTGTATGAAAACTAAGTTGTAATTCAATTTTTTTGAGATGGATAGCACGAATCAAGAATAAATAAAAACCAGCATTTGACTTGATTCGAAATAAACGCCGCTCTCTAATAAATGCCGCGCCTCTTTTAAACGCCGCAAAGATAGATGCCCTAAATGATTAAACGCTGGGGTTGCCTATTAGATACGGTACTTAAGCCTTAACCGATAATACTTACAGCTAATGCATTGTTTTCTATTAGGAAAATAGGATTTGAAATTATTGTTATAACAAATTATCTTTTTATTGTAAGAAAGGTAAAAAATATCTCATTTACATTGCTAATTTATGTGCATCAGCTATCAGCATGGTATTACAAAACATGTATTGTAGATTATTAATTATGTAAGCCAAAACGAGATATCAATTCAGATACAATATACCTATTTATATAATTATAGTATCAAACAGTAACATGTGTTTCATAAGCCCAGAACAATATTTACCAATACTGGACAACATAAATTGTACAGTGTAAACCTCAGTTAATAGAAACAATAATACACACATACTATTATTACTATCTGTGTATATGTTAGTACGTCTACTCGCATGAATAGCTACCTCAAGGTTACCAAACATAAACTGAATCACCCGATATTGTGCCTTATTGTATTGTAACCATGTAGCAATAGTGATTCCTAGAAAAATCTTTGTTGCTACAGCATTGACGGATATGAAATGGTGCATACGCGGATATAATGTTAATAATAACATTAAGTAAAGATAGCAAGGACTGTGGGGCAGCACGATAACACGTGTCATCCCGAATTAATTAATACTTGTGCGGGAGGAGTAATCCGAACAGTGTGTTTAATAATAACATTGTTAACTGAATGTAAGATGTTACATATGTACACTTTTATGCTTGGTAATATAAGAGTTTCTATCGTTTGAACAAAATTAATTTATAATTTCGTTTTCCTTCGAGAAATATAAATAATAAATAAGACTTTGCTAATAAAACAAAATTATATTTTAACGCAACGAACCAAGACTTCTAAACAAACATTTGCGCAGATAAAAGAGAACTTTTTTAATAATAGAAAATTTGATTCTTTCTTTTGAGAACTTACAACAACCCGAAAATACGTAGCGAGTCGGTAAAGAAGTTAACTGTACTGTGAATACCCTTACAGTAATGATGTCGCCTTCCTTCCCCTCGAGGAAGTAGACTAAAAGTACGATGTCTCAGCACCTAATCGGATTTAGATCTGGAAAGGATTTGGAACTGGGAACTACATAGGAAATAATGAAGTTTCTTCACGTATTCAGATTACATCCGCAGATGGGGAAGGTGGAAACTTTTCCTTTAACCCTTTTAAGATGCTGCTGTACCGTAATAGTAAAGGGAGTCCACCGCCATATAATCATTTATGATTTTAATGTGGAGCTTTTGGAAAACTTCACTCTTCCATTATAGCTTTTGTATAATTGTACTAGAGTTCGTCTCTCTTAGGATCAGCAGCCGGAACACAACACGAAAATACACAACACAAGGAATTCAGTAAGTCAAGTGAAAAAAGGGATCCTACATTAAATCCCTGTAGGACTCCTTAGGTGCGACAGTATTCAAAATATTTGTATCTATTGCAATCACGTAATGCCATCTTTCTGTAAAGTAGGATTTGAGAAGCTCGATTAAAGAATGATTTAATGAACACAGTGAATGATGTCAAACGCCTTGCTGAAGTCAGTATATATTACTTCGACCCCAGACCTTGACTTAAAAGGTTTGGAGCAGAAAAAATTTTTGCTCGAATTAATTAAAAAAGAAAATTAAAATTACCTTACAACCTGTATATTTGCATTTCGATAAAAATCTTTTGTTTTATTTACTGATAATAGCAACTATGGAGTTCGTATTATTTGATTTCGCTTTGGCCAATCTCTTTGTCTCCTTCTATATTTGTATGAATTTTTATTCACTGCTTTTGCATATATTTTTTTGTATCTCATCAAACCCATTCTTTGTGTGATATCCTCACAGGACGTTGATCAAAGCGTCCAAACGACCACAACCAAAGATAGAACAAACCAACGCAAAATCGTAGCCTCCTTTTCCGCTGCCGACACTTCTCTTCATCGTTTAGTCAAACATTATTATTATCGCGTTCGGTAAACACGAGCAAAAAAGGAGAATCGAGGAAGGGGGTTACAGGAACGGCGCTAGGAGGGTCCTTTGCTCGCCAAGCAATCAACCCCGAACACACAATGTATTACTGTCGGCGAGTTAGCGCGTCTAACGGACCATGAAAGGCGGAATGTGATTGGATCTTTTGATGTGCGCGAATAAATCAAGCAACCCTCGCCAACGCCGCCAACATATAAAATATACATAGAAACATACATGGATATCGTCGCTTCGTCCTGGACGTGTGTGCGGGTGAGTATATGTGGGCGTGTTTTCAATTTCTACCGACAGAGGGCTCGGTATAAATTAAGTTTACGATTCTCCTCCTTTATTTATGTTGGTATTATTTATTTAGAACCGTTTCCTACGTGGAAGAAGCTAAATTTCCGCTACAAAAGGAATTTGGTACGAATTCTTTGGAAAATAAATAAGTACCTAGGGGGGTAGAACAGTTTTGTCGTACGCTAAAGGGTTTCAGAATTTTTCAAAATATGTTTTGTTGCTTCCGATACTATTTCTCCCACGGCAGAACTAATTCGTGAAAATCTGTTTCCACTTTTCAGACTGTCTTGCTTCTTTTTCTGTTTACCCGTTCTTTTGCAGTGTGGGTGTCCAACATTCATGCCATGTTCTTGGTCGACTCTTTGTGTTTGATTTCCCATCTTTTGTCCAACGATCCCAAAAAAATTATGCCTTTGTTAACGAAAAAAGAAATGTAGGTACTAGAATACCTGCTCTGAATGCAGACAAAAGAATAATCAATACCCCCAAAGAAATTACTAATGTGTTCGCCTCATAATCCATCGGTATTTAATTCGGCTAATGGTACATTGATGAACATCTAAATATCAGTAACGTACCGCTTCAATTTGATTCCTCAAACATCCCAAAGGCTATTAATTTCCTTAAACCTAGTTTTACCATGGAATCCGACTTCATTCCGTTTTTCTTGTCAAAGGTTGACGATTTGCTTGCGTAACGTCTAATTGGTTTAATAAGTCCGGTACATACGTTAATCCATTGTCAACCCACGTACTCTCAATACATATGCATACAGGGCTTTTTTTTGTAATGTTACAGATAGGTACATATTTCCTACAGGTAACGTTAAGCGGTTTAGTAGGCAACCAGTTATACGTTAACGCTTTGTCAGTGTGAAAAAAAAACAATTCTTTGTGTCAAATATTTCTTTATCAATTTAATAATTTTTTTTTTATTTATTCATACATCAATCACAAATTAAATACATTTTATTGAAAAGTAGACAATTTATTTAAATTATGAATAGGTAATACAAAGATGAAAAGGCGGCAATGATAACGTGGTACCAGAAGAATAATAATTTACGACGGATTAGGAACATGTTTTTAGTCAATTATCCTGATGGCCCATAGCAAGTGCGAAAACTATGCTCAATAATTTTAACAAATTCAAAGCAGATGGTTGTGTTCTTCCCACAGAAAAATAAAACCAATCACGTTTCAACAGAACACAGTAATCTGAATATCCTAATTTATGTGGAGAAACGGTATGTAGG
The DNA here is from genome assembly GCA_031763485.1 of Osmoderma eremita. NCBI lineage: Eukaryota > Metazoa > Arthropoda > Insecta > Coleoptera > Scarabaeidae > Osmoderma > Osmoderma eremita. The sequence continues at coordinate 69,581 of JARFOC010001333.1, forward strand.
ATCGCTTCTACATATAGACAAACATTATGAAGTATCATTCGATATCTATATGTTCAGTATCGATTTATTTAATATTCCTTTAGGTTCCTTGAATGTGCTCAATTATAGTCTTTTCGCCCTAGGTATCTATCTATTTTAATTTTGCACATAAATAGGCTTTTATTGCGGAGTACCTTTATTTTTTTTTCTCGACAGACCTTCATTCATTCATTTTGAACTCCTTGAGAATTGGTGGTTGCCTATCATGCATTCAAGATAAATATCATTTTGAAATACGAGATTTCAACCCCTATTTTTTCATTTATATCCTTGTAAAGAGGCTATCAAATCTTCCTCATTTTCCAATACAAAAGCTCTCCCTTAATTAAATTTAATTTAATACAACCCAGTACCGCTCGATCCAACTCAGAGAGCACCAGGGCATCAAATTTCGAAATTTAATTTACCCAACTTCTCCTATATCATCATATCGTCTCCCATCTCAAAACTCCCCGCGGCTTAAAAGAAAAATACATGCACAGCCATGATACGCGAACTTATATAATGTGGGACTGTGACTGAGAGAAACCTAACGAGTAAGCGACATGCGGAAGTTCTAGCAAAGCTGCAGGCGTTACCAGCGAACAATCGTGCGAGGAAGCAAGGGTGGTAGCCTTTTCTTAGCATAGCGTCGTTTAGGGAGGGCGTTTTGCATTCTAGCACTTTTTTTTTCAACTTGTCTGCCGTGAAAAACTTCAAAACTGCTCCGAGGTGACGATGTCGCTATTTTTTATTGCGTCTTTTCAATATTCGCTATCGAAGAGCGCCTGAGATTAGACTAGAAAGTGTTGCTATAATATATGGCTGATATAGATACTTCATAATGGACGATGGAACTAGAACATGTTTGATATGAAAAAGAAATATTTAAACAATCATTATATTAGATAAGAGAGCGCTTTTTTTTGCAAATTGCGCCAATTAAATCTAAATGCAGAGGACAGCAATTCGTTCTTCGTTAATGAAGTTGCAAGTTTACAACCCTATACTGTGCAACTCCAACCGGTTGCCTTGGTAATTATAATGTTCGAACTGTGAACTGTGATGTGCCGCTAACCGCAGTTAATGAAGTCAGCTGAGTGTGTTGGGCGATGACGTCACGTACAAGATATTTCCCTAGGCGAGAGTTCTTGAACTTCCTGCGCTGCTTGCATGTGATCGATTTGCAGTTCACAATTAAGTTGAGAGTTGAAACGTGACAAAATAATTTAGTGTAGAAAGTTCGTAAAAATTCACAATTTAAATCCAAATAACAATTTCTGAACAACAATAAACATTACAATTGCAAGATTATCCACAAACGATATATACGACATATATGTCATTTTAAACATCAATTGTCGATGTAGAAATGGCTCGATCCGCCCAAGTCTGACATAATATAAAACGGGGTCGCATTGCTCATAACTCCATTCGCTTAATTGCCTTTTCTTCAAGAAACTGCGTTCCTCCAATTAAGACTAATTGGTGCGTCTCATTAAAACGCGTCCAAGTTTAGCAGTAACTTAATGCAAAATGAAGAAGTTGTCCGCCATAATGATCGCAGGCATTTTTTTATCAGAATAAAGCTTCAGAAGAATATTTGGTAAGATATAGTGTTGTGATTGATGGATATCTTACAATAATGTTTCAATTTTTACATTATACGTATGCATAATAACTCTAAAACGAAGCATGATACATTGTAAACCCTCGAAATTGTATTTCCAATATACAGGGTGACGCATTAGTGTGGCAAAGCTCGATATATCCGTTATGATATAAGATATCAAAAAAAGTTATTTATGAAAATTGTAGACTTTATACTAAGAGATTATGTAATTGGACCACATTTTTTGGAAGGACGAGTGAATGGTCAAGTTTATTTAAACTTTTTAGAAAATCATTTACCGTTGTTATTGGAAAATGTTCCCCTAAACGTTCGTTGTATCTTCACGATGGAGCTTCGTTACTTACACTAGGTTAATACACGACCACTTCCTTGAAAAATGGACAAGGAGAGAGGAACCAATTGAGTGACTAGCTCAATCACCGGAGTTCACTAAAATTGTCTTTTGTTCATGTGGTCATATGTAAGAAAGAACTTTGTATAGCAAACACCGCCAACTACACGAGGTGATATGAAAAACAGAATAAGAGGAGCATTCTCCAGTATTAATTAAGATAATCGCTGAAGAACGGATGCAATGTTGTATTGGTGGGTATTTTGAATATTTATTATAGAACTACATAGAACAGTAGGGTTAATTAATTAAATGTTAATCGTTAGTGTAAGTTATAAATGTTTGTATTTTATAGTTGTATTAAAGATTAACTGTCATTTCTCCATGACTAACTTGTTATATTAAAATAATTTCAAAAAATCTCACTTTCTTAAAATACTTTAAAATATCTTAGAAATTAATGACTTTAGGTATAGAGAATGCTTAGTAAAACTATTCTTTCTTTTTATGATACAAAACACAGGGTGATCCGTTTAAAAAATTGAGAAAATAATGTATTTGAGTTTTGACAACACTTTGCTATAAAAGTGGACCCAATATAAAAAATCTATGCTTGTAGAATAAAAATTTCATACTTTGTCGTTTGCAGTATACAAGACCTCGAACGCACAGTAATTTTCATATAAAATTGACCATAAATAATCAAACACGCTGTATAATGCAATGAAATTGTATATTGGGGGATCTAAATCTGAAATAATATATAGGCTGTTCCATTTAAGAAAATGTATGTTTCGTTCACCCTGGTGGTATGGAACATCCTGTATATATGAAAATAATTTTAAAAGGTTAAGTTTAAGACTGTCTACAATTTTCATAAATAACTTTTTTTGATATCTTATATAATAACGGATATATCGAGTTTTGCCACGCTGATGCATGTAACTTGCTTCGTCTCCAACCAATTATAGTCTTTCTCCCTTAATAATAGCTATAAATACAAAATCATTTCTTTTTAATAACTGGATATAATATACATATGTATACACGTTTTCCGTTTTAAATCTGACAACATGTGGAGATGATTTTTATGCATAAACGCGACGAGATTTTTTTGTACCAGATGCGATGCATCTGACCTGCATTCATCGCGTTTTGCGCACCAGATGTTCGAAAACTATACTTAAGTAAACTCATTTATATATGGCATGTGTACGCTGCTTACATTAATACCCATAAAGGATAAATTACATCGACAAAACGCTAATACCAGAAACATTCGAGAGAGCAGTGAAAGTTTACCCCACACGTAGTATTTATTTGTATACCGATTGTATTATTAAGAACGCAACGCATTTTCGCATGCGCATCAGATGCTCACGTGCGCTGTGGTACAAGCACCAATCAACACTATGATTTGCTCAATGAGGAATGCAAGTTAAAGAATTATTGCGATCTTTGAACTTTAAATGAAGTTATAGTAGTTATAAATAGAAATAAATTCATATATTTTTGATTTATGCACCTAAAATATGCATTCCCGCAATTGACTATTTTAGAACAATTAATTTTAAAGTAATATACTCTCACTCTTATTAGAAATTCTACTATCTAATCTAATATGCATGCATTAACATGTGCAATCAAATGTTGACATCCTTTCCCGCGTAAATAGTTAAGTTAATGTTGTAGGGAAATACTTAAATAATAGTTATAATCGAAACTAAAGCTCCGTCGCCAAATAGTATTCATTCTCATTATGATCAACATCAAAATGCCACAGAAAATTTATCCACAAAAATCATACATCTACAATAAATATTGAACAAAGGGAAACACAAATACGACACCATTATTAAAATTGATAAATGAAAGGGAAGCAATGCAAGCGAAGCAGCTCTAGATCTTACAAATTTCAATTTTAAATTTGGGTGGGTATTATTCAACATCTTGCGATGCCACCAAGTTTTCAGGTATTAACTTTGATTTCACTCTCTGCTGGAATGAACATGTTGCGAATTGATAAAAAAAATTAATGTAGAAAGTTTTACCTATGCTGAGATATGGCCTCGAATGCTTTGTATGATAGTAATATGGGGGATGTCCCCATGCTTGGCCCCCCCATACATTTCTTTAGCTCAGAAATCGGTGATACGGTGCCTGGTAAGTGCTCGTCCTAATGACCCGTACTTAAAAAAATTGAACATCTTACCCTTTAGATTTTAGAAGCCTACTCTTACATTTTCAAAAGCAAAGATAAAATCTTCACAAATTCTGCCATTCATGAACACTACACCAAATCTAACAGGTATAACCTTCATTCAATTAATCGAAGGTCTGCGACGCATTAGCGATGAATGTGGATTTAGCATTCGAAAAGACACTGACTACCCCTGGTAAGCAGAAACTGGACCCCGTCTTTAATAGTTGTTTAATAGTTGAAAGTAAATACAAGTGCACAAACACGGAGTAGTAACAAGTGGATTGAAGTCGGGGGCTGTCACTTTACTGTCTCGCACATGATTTTGCGCCATTGGGTGCGATTGCCATTTATATGCGCATGCGTTGCAACTACAATTAATTTAAAAGTTAACATTCATTTGCATTGTTCATCGGGATAAATACAAACAGTATGGGTACGTTGCACAGACAGTCATTATTGTAAGAATAAATTATGGAATTAAGATTTTCAAACATTAATTTAAGCGAACGCAAGTTGTTCAACTTTAGTTTCGCGGGCTACTTTTGGTTGACCGACCGACCGCGGTCCACGTGTTGGCCACCCCTGATCTATTAGGTTCAAAGTCCATACACCCGAAGTTCTTCCAAGTTGACACTCTGTATATTGTTAATAGGATCATTAGCATACAGACAAAACAATAGTTCTTTTATGCCTTCTCTTTGGTAACAACTAATATAATGTTGCTATTTTTTTCTGCATTTTTTATAATTAAATAGTTTTACACCACCGAATATACTGATATATTACAATGAAATGCATAATTATACAATTTTTTTATATACACACGTTTATTCTGAATTGCCACAGTATTCATTCCATGCATCAGTTCCTTTAGAAAAAGCTACGTATTATTTAAGTTTTTATTCCTCCCAATAGCGAACACATATATAACTTCAACACCAGAGGTCGCCACTGCTCCACCAGCATCCCTCAAGAGTGCCATAAAACCGCTCACCGTAAAATATGACGTTAACTTGACGCCGTGACTCATCCTAAACAAAAAACGGGGGTATCCTTCCTTCGCGGAAACGATGTGTCCCTGAAATAATACTTGACGGGAGTATAAGAGCGCCACACTAACGCCACCTGGGCATCGAGTGTCTTTGTGTGTCAGTGTCGCCGCTACGACGAGATGTTACCGGAAACTCTAGATAACGGCCTACGCAGTCCCAACAACAATACGGGACTTCCGAGGACCAGGGCTTCGTTGTGCCTGAGTCCGGTGAGCGGAGCGCCTATCGTCGTGGACAATAACAAGAGACGAAGTTGGTGCGGCACGCCTTCGGCCACTCAGATACCGGTGAAGCGGTACGGGGAACTGGGCCACTTCAAACCACGGTAAATATTATCGTCCTTTCGATGTGCGAGTGCAAGAGTAGTTGATGTGAATCAATTTTCCGTTTTACGTTTCAATGTATTGATATCTCTAAGGGAAATGTGACGCTCGCATTTCAACCCCCATTTTTTGTCGTAAATTCAATTTTAGGAGCGTGAAATTGCTAAATACTTCAAAGCGAACACAAATTCCCTTCTAAATTGATTTTATGAAGGGGATGGAAAGATAGATTTTATCAAAAATGTTATTATGAAAGCGTAAAATTCGGTAACAACCGATCTAGGTATATCCAACAAAAGAGACGAAAACAAAATTGGAATACCTAAAATTTTAAATAATTTCTTACAACTGGCCTTATACACCATATAGAGTGTGCAAAATATAAGAAAGTTTGTTAATATTTCGTCTCCTAATAAGTAATAACTTGTCTAAAAGAGGATTCAAATCCCCGAGTCTTGCCTCAAAATCGATGTGTACGATCCATTCATATAAGTATACTATATCAAAGTTGCCTTTTAAATGTAACACTCTGTATATTATTACAATTTTATATTCCTTGATTCAATATAAGGTAAATTTCCCGAGGAAACTTTACTTTAAAACTAACCATTTTTATTGTTTTCATAAAGAATTATTTTCTCATTTTCTCTGCCTCACTTCATACTGCACAATCGACACAAAATATCTTTATCATGTTATTGTACAGTGCGTTAAAATAAAAATGAGCTTCAACTTTTTTAAATTTGGGAAAAAATCCTTTTCCCAAATTCAATATCCTCTATATTTTTGCCTGTCGAAACAGATTTAAGATGCATACTTCAAATTTTAAATCTCTATCAACTACCGGGATATTCCATTTGCAATAAAAATGCTTATTTGAAATTGTTGAAACTTCATTTTCCGTATCTTAAAGCTTATAGTTTTCGCGATACAGACACATCTGGTTCAAAATTTTAAGCTTTCATGATGGTTAATTTCGTTATTTTCGCTATTCATTTTGTGGTGTTTTTATAGCAATTATAACGGTAGAAACTATTCTACTATCTATTGTATTATTCCCTTGCAAGATATGTATGTGACATAGAAGATGTTTCACTCACGAAAGCTACTACTGCTCCAAAGTGATTTTATGAGGAATTTTATCACGGAAACTATAAATAATATTTGATAATGACTAATGACATTCGACAACACCTTTATAGTAATTTCTCTTTTAAGGAATGTCACTTTAAATAGCATTTCTTTCGTAAATATATCATGTTCAAATAAATACAGGCTGCCCATTTTCTACCTCCGTATACGGGTAACTTTCTTAATATTAAAGATACAAAATCGGTTAAATGGACAAAGTTGCTCAGAAAATATAGTTATAGTTGATGCTAGTATCACATTTGTTATACAGTACAAGGTTTGTGAGATGTTCAAGAAAAATTGAAAACTTCCAAAAACTCCAACGTCAAATATGTTCATAACCCCTTAAGAAAGATGATAACTGTTTCTAGTACAGTTTTTTTTATGTAGAATCTAATAATGTCATTTAAAAATCCATGGCACTCTTTTAGGATATATAATACAAACTTGTATTTTTTAAATAGAACTCATAGTTTGCCATGGTGTCATTAAAATGCTTATTTTTTCTGATGCTATTATATAACGTAATCTTTAAATCCTCGATGTTGTTAGGTTTATTCATATATACTTTATTTTTTACGGCACCCCATTAAAGAAGTCTAGAGGTGTAATGTCTGGGGATCTTGCTGCTCAGAGAATTGTACCTGCATTGCCAATCCAGTTAGGCAAACGCTCCTATAGATAATTACACAGCTCGGCAATTATGAGCAGGTGCACCATCGTGCCGGAAGTATTTTAAATTTTGCACCAAATTTAGTGGTATTTCTTTCATCTAACATGTCTTCCAATGCATTACGTAAAAAGTGCAAATATCGTTCACCTTTTAAGTTGTTTTCATAAAAATATGGCCCCAATATTTTTATACCAAAAATGCCTCACCACACGTTCACCGAGAACACATATTGATCTCTCCTGTCAGTGTAAGGTGAGGATTAATTTGAGACTAATAAATATTGTTGTTTGGATTAAATATGCCATTGTAAATTTCGTTTCATCCGTAAATAAAATTGTACTAGAAAACTCCGGATTATTATGTGTTTCCCTCAAGAACCATCTAGCAAATCATAATCTTCTTTCCTGATCTTGAGCATACAACATCTGGCTAGTGCTGCATTTAAATGACTTGTATTTATTCTGTTAAAAACTTGGGTGAACTTTTTGTGTGCAAACTGGGCATTCGCCTGAAATCTCGCGTATGAATGTTTTTGGTATGTATTTTACATACGCTAAAACTCTTCCTCGTCTTCCGGTTTAAGTTTCTTTTCTGCAGTACATGGTTTACTAAAGGCTCCTTATTTAGTTAAAGTATTTTCTAGCTTAGAAAATACCCTCTTATCAGGCTGCCTCCTTTCCATGTAGCGTTGGTGATACATTTCACTAGCTTTAATGCTATTTCGATTACTAGCATAATAACAAAAAAGCATATCATTCTTTTCTTGGTAGCTATACATTTTGTGTATTTGTTGAATAACACTACCAAATTTCACTACCACTGTCAAATTTTTGACAACTACATGTGTTTGTTTGTCAAAGCCTACCTGTTGTATCAATGAAATCAGAAAAATATAAGCATTTAAATGACCATGGCCAACAATAGACTTCCATTAAAAAAAATACAAGTCTGTATTATTGTTTGGATGAAGATGTTTACTCAAACTTTTTAAATTTACTTCTTCACTTCTGGCAACTCTGGGAGGATTTCCAATAAAAATTGGTTCGCATTCGAAGGATGTTGAGGACGCCTGGTAGGCAGAAACTCGAGTCTGCCTTTAATGCTTTTAATTTGTATGGGGATTCCTACAATAGACCATGAACATATAAAGGCATTTTTTCGACCAACAGCTTTTTTTAAAGGCACGGGAGAAATAAATGAAAATCATGCCGAAATACATGTTTAAGCAAACATGAAATGAAATGCAGTATCTTTGAACATTCAATGTTTCATTTAAAAGAAAGTTCATTCCACAAAATTTATTTTTACACCATAATTATTTATTACTTCTGATGTATGTGTATAACTTCTAAAATACTTTTTTTACAGACATCCAAATACACATATTCAAAGATACACAAAATTTATATGCATACATCATAGAGAACGCAAAGACAAAGTTTCCCATGTTAGTTATTCGACGCAAATATACTCTACCGACAAGATACAAGACAGTCCCTTCTCTCGCTTCTCTTTGAAGCTCAGACTTTGGGGACCTGTAGCCCACCATCAAACACAACACAGCCATCTATAGAAGATCCGTGACTGACTCAGTCAATTTGAATAGCTACCGCATCTACTTTATACCGTCAGTAACGGTACTGTTTGCAAGACTAATCTTTTCAAACTGATGTCTAAGTTGTCATTTCTGTGCACATTTTGTGTGAGATTCTTTTGTTTTTCCTCTCTGCCCTGATGCTAAGTAGTAGGCGATTGTAGTTGTATTAACAGATATTAAGTACCAAATTAAAAATGTAGGTACTCTTGGGTTTTATGTCCTCTATTCTGTAAATGTCACTGTTACATATGCATTACGCAAATAACACATTATGTCTTATATTATTACGCTCTAGCCATAGCAGAATGCAATGAAAGATTGGATGAAATAGAGATGGATATTATTTTTATGTTAATGTCGACAGTATTAAACTTTAATGAGCTCTTTCGATATTCGATTACAGCCGCGTTGTAGATCTACTTTCGGCATCCAGTTTTAGCGTTATTATGAAATTAACGACTTAACGAATATGGACCGACTGGTGCTCCAATTTTATTGAGCTAATTTTATGGTGTTTGGAATTTATGCTTTCATTAGGTAGAACCAGAAGTAACTATGTACAAGGTCATTGAAAAGAAATTCATAATGTATTATTCTATATGGTTTTAATAAATAAAATCTTTGATAAATAAAATGATATACTAGGAAATAAAATCATAAATCTACTACATATAAATAACTTCTTCTGGAGTGAGAGTAGCTTCAAAAGGTCACGATAACTCCTAACCACGTACGCTATAAGCGAAATCCTCCTAATATAGCCTTCCACAACAATTAGATCCTGTATAAAATAAAATAAATATCATCTAGTCACACGAACCAATACAAATTAAATTTATTGTAGGGTGCTTTGTTTTACGACTTTTAGTTTTATACAGGTTGTCTTAAAATAGAGGAGTCCGTAACGCCTTTATTTATAGGCCGATTTTAGTAATTGAAACGGAAAATTAAATGGCTGGATGTAGGCTATAAAATGAGCTGATAAAATTATTTATAGCTCTTAAGCGTTTTAAGGTTTTGGGCCATTTTTTTTAATTAGACTACTTTTTTATGATTCTAATGGAGAATTTTTATTGAAAACAACAATGTATCACAAGTATACCTTTACATAATTTGAAAAAAAGTAACAAAATAATTATTTAATCGTATGTAAAGATACCGCTAGCGTTGTAAACAAATGATGAGCACGAAGCGCCATATATCCGTAAATTGATCATTAATCGTTGAAATTTTGATCGACTTGGACGATCTCTGTTTGGATAACGCTGCGAATAAAGTTTGGCAGCTCGATAAGTATTATCACCGCATTCAAAATAAACTCGAAGCATATCTAAACGCTGTTCGTTTATTTTAGAAAAAAAGAATCAACTTGACAGATCGCGAGACACGTGATTTTTCCAGGCAAGTTGATTTACTAAATTATCACGTTGTGGCACCGCCATGCATTTCGATTCTCGCATGGTGCTCGTCATTTGTTTCCAACGTTAGTGGTATTTTTACACACGACTACATACTGTTACTTTTCTTTAAATGTTTCTTATATCAAGGTATACATTGTTGTTTAAGAAAAAAATTCTCCATCAAAATCATAATAATGTATAGTCTAATTTTAAAAAATGGCCCTAAAACCTTAACCTCTTAAGCGCCCCAATAGGCAATTGGAAGTTGCATTCACAGCGTCTACGATTTTCGCTCGCATGCGGACATAAACATTATAGAAAAATAAAACCCGTTATAAGCATCATATAAATTTCGAATTTCATTAGATTCTTATTAGTTCAATAATTTAAGTAAAAATATTGTTCTTTAACGAACATAACATTTCAACCGAACGACTTATTGAATTTTATTCTTTTGTATAGTATTCTTTGAAACAAGGGGCTGGACAAAGACCTGTTCTACATTCAGCATGCCAATATCTGATTCCTTTCTGATTCCCTTTTTGTGTGCCACAAAAAGGGAATTATATCAGGAAGGACTTTGGCGTTTTTTGAGCAACGTTCCGACATTCTTGTAGGCTCAGCATACGTTTCAGTAAGTTTTTCACCCAGTTCAATGGTGGTCTTTGTACCCCCTAATTTTCGATATATATGGTAACAATTAAGGACCGTTAAATCAAAAAAGAAATGTCGAAATATCTTCATATAATATTTCTATATAATATATATATAATATTCCTTGCTGAAGCGTAGGAGTGTAAATAATTGTCTGCTAAATCTACACCCCCGATGTTTGTATTATAATTCAATATGGTTGTTGGCTTCTCAACCATATTCCCTCCCTTTGTTTATACTGTTTGTTTAGTGTCGTTGTGAATGGTACTTATCATTATCTTTATTGGGAACAAAGCTATATGCTCTCCTTTTTTCTTTTGATTTCTTCGGGAATACCTTTCCTATTAATTCGCACAGTACCAATGCAATCCGTTTTTCTCCTTGACAGTTTATCAACTAGGTCGATACTAGTATAATAATTGTCTAAAAATACGCAATAACCCTTATCAAGAAGGGCTTGCATTAGTTCTAATACCACTCGAGAGAATACGGGAATGGGAATTACCATACGTAGTGTTGGATCCGGTATTTATAGTGAAATTACAAATATAGCCCGGTATCACTCTCACACAATGTAAAGATTTTGGTACCAAATCTTTTGCTCTTGGGCCAAAGTCGTCCTTTCCAACGCATCAACAAAATGTTTTTTTGAGGTACGTAAATTGTCATAAATTTCTCTCTCAAATAACTCAAAATTGGTTCTATTTTACGTGGTTTACTGTTCATAGCATTTTTTTTAGAATCATTGTTGGAAAAGTGTACGCAACATGTTGAAACTTGTTGAAGGCATTACCCACAAGTATAGAGAAGGGATTAAAACACCGCATGCGAACACTTACGGCACATTCATAGAGATTCGCTTAAATTTTAGGGATGCGGATATATACGGCATAAGCACTGGATTTGTAATTCCAAAATGCGAATATATACGGGATAAGCCCTTAAGAGGTTGAAACACTTAAGGGCTATAAATAATTTTATCAGCTCATTTTATAGCCTACATCCAGCCATTTAATTTAACGTTTCAATCATTAAAATCGGCCTGTAAATAAAGGCGATACGGACTCTTTTTTCTATAAGACATCCCTGTATAAGTGTATACCAAAAACTGAAAAACTTGAATGCAATAAATGTATAAATAAGGCAATAAACACACTGTTCGGATTACTCCTCCCGCAGAAAGTGTTAATTCGGTTATTCGACTTGATAATGGGAATCCACGTATTCCCGAAACACGTGTCGTCCCGAATTAATTAATACTTTGTGCGGGAGGAGTAATCCGGACAGTGTGTTTATTGTGCTGCCCCACAGTCCAATCTTTACTGTATAAATAAGACGAATAGAATAGTCCAAATTTATATAACTATCAAATTTGGTAAAATGAGTATTGAAACTAAATAAAAGAAACCAAGAACATTTCCAACTTCATATAATTATATAACTTCATGTAATTATTTCTCATCCTACCACATTTCAAACTGAATCTTTTAAACACACCTTTCAAACGTCCACTCTCAAATACATCTCCAAACCCACAACTTTTTTATTATTTATTAATCACTTAGGTTTCTTCATGTTCAGTTTAGTCTTCTAAATCCTAGTAACTAGATTATTTAAACAAACTATATCAAATTTCTACACATCTGTTCAATATCGTCATACCTCACTCGATTTAATAATATCTAAAATTGTCAACCTTGACAAACACTTCAATTTTTACATATCTACCAAAATTTATTAATAATTTTTTTATTTAAATTCGCACAGAGAAGAGATTAGTATTCAGCCAGATTTTTATGCCATATGTAATGGGGTACCTGTAGGACTAATAAATAAATTAATTAATAAAACCATTACGATAGCTATGTAGTATTTTTGATACAATATCCCTATATCACTGCTGGAATTGTTATTTGAACCACGTCATCAATATTTATACACAAGATTCAGCGAGCGTATAATTTCCTATCGGCCCATGTACTCGTAACACGCTTAATTAAGAAAGAAACCTTGAACTTTTTTCAAAGGAAGCTTGATGTGTGAAAGTATGCGTTGTTTTTTAGTGTAGAGATGGACAATTATAAATTTCAAATATGTTTCGACTCTCCTTGGTAATTTTAACAGTAACAGCGGAATAGTTATTAAACGAAAAAAGTTATTACTTAATATCTACTTAGGAAATAGTAGGGTTGGAATAAGAAAGAAAGAATTGTAATTTATTTTCATATCAATTATTTATTTGTTACATAATTTATTCTAGAATTTACAATTCTATGAGCTGCTTTAATTACATTGGCTAACAAGATTTTTGTACCAACCACAAAAATGCCTGATTCCGATATACGTACTTTTAAATGCTGAAATCAATTATGTTTTCAGAATTTCTCCATCACCCTTAAGTTTTTATGTTCCAGCAGATTCAGTTGTCCGCTAGAGCTCAGTGAATTAACATATACGTTGACGTTGTTAATGTTTTAGAGGGTGTTGCGTTGTGGTGCGTTCAAGCTATTGTAGTGAAACCGCGAACATTTGATCATCCGTAAAAATGGATCTTAAAACTAAAGTGATGGTTGAATAATACCACAGACAAAATAACCTTGTCTGTGATAATACCATAAATGAATAAAATATGAACCATTTACTAGAAGAGGAAGCAGATGAAGAATAATTCGTGTCAGCGGATAATAAACGCAGATGTTCACCCAATAACTTAAAGAGAGAGGGGCATACAACTTTCTCGTACATCGGAGATTATTCGGAAATCCAGCGAAATTGGGAGATTATTTGCGTTTATCACCAGAACTTTTTGAAAATGTTCTTTCATTTATTAATCAAGATGTATAAAATATGAACCACACTCAGAAAAATACTGTTGTTAAGTTAACGAAAACTTGTTTGGATCTACTATATTTTTTTGTTGTGTATAGTTAAAGATGCTCTTTTGTTGACGTAACAAAAAACGCCTTGTTCCTTTTTTTTATTTGGCCCAACAATTTTTTATTTTTATTTAATTTTTTATTGGTTAATTTAATAAATATTTAAGTTTTTAAGTATTCGTTTATTCTTATCGAATAATAATTTCATTTGATTCGCCCATCACTAGTTATAATCAATGCTCGGAGATTTTAGAGTTTTTTTCTCTCACCACGTCCCCAGTGCTGCTTTAGCCACCTACGAGATAAGGGACATTAGTGTTACACAGAACGCTTCCAAAACATGCAATTACTTATAGGATTTCGTGAGATATATTTCTACTTTCTAGAACTGAAATCGCCGAACCATAGTTATAACCGACGCTTTTATCTTTTATCTGTTTCTTCACATCCACAAATACAATTAACTGGTTCAAAAAACCATTGCACCAATGTAAGATACAGAATATTTCTCCGCATGTTGGCCTTTCTCTTAACATTAAAACTATTTAATTTCGAAATCGGACATAAAAATAACATAGGAATAGATACGTTTCTAGTTTTCTTTTTTTATTGGCATCAAATTCCTCTGCATTACCACATAATAGAGTTAATTATAAACGGATTCTGGTGGCGTTTCTGTTTCGGTTGTAACATAATGATCAATAATAGTTATGCTGCGTATTTAATACAGTGGGATAAACTTTTATTGGGGTTTACGGAAAAATACATAAACCGGCTGCTTTATTTAATCGTTAAACAACAAAACTTTTACGTTTTACCATTACTTACTGCTAATACTATCGAAACTATCCAGATAAATAATTAAATAATTATTAGTAAACAATTCTTATAGCGTTAAAAAGCTTTTTCCTTCTTCGTTGAAAATGCTTACAGATTTATAACTTGGACATTGTATGTTACATGCATAAGAGGGCAACACACATTATTCAAGTTACGTTTCGTCTTGAACGAATTAAAATTCTTGGATTACGCATTCCCCGGTATGGCAAGCGCAGACGCTAACCAGCTTTTTAATTAAGATTAAAACATGCCATCGAATCACCAACGAAATGTTTAATTAAGGCGTTCTCTTTTTCTCCTTCGACTTTAATCCATTTCACAGGTACAAAGGAACGTTAATTAGAAAAGTTTTGGCCGTGTAAATTCCCAGGGGGAGAAGATGAACGAATGAAAAAATAATATACGAAGTGAATATTTTCTTTTTCTACTATTACTATTAACGCGTGGAAAATTCTTGTTGGAACGATCGATGTACAATATTGCTTCTACCTTTCGTGTAGCGACAACGCAAATCCGTCATGTTTAAAATTTAAATCCCACGCAAAACATCACAGCCGCAGAAGTATCCCTCTTTCCGCCACTGCTAAATATTAATTCCAACTATGTAGTTCTCACCCCAGCTTCCGACGATGAGAACCGACTTCTACAACTGCAGTGGGGTGCGAAATTCTCTAGCCCTCATCGATTCACTTCTGACACACACATACTACGGGCCCGAAAAGAGGTGGATGACCTTCTCCTGCTCCTGACGTTCCCAACTATCGTCCTCTTCTGGATTTGAAATCGAAATTATATTAGCATTACGTGAATTGCGGCGTTCGTGGTCCGGTTTGAAAAAAACTGGCCAACACGTTGAGGGCTTAAAAGGCAATTATAGTTCGGAATTGGAAACGCGTGATTCTCACGTCCACTTTTCCGGATCTGCAACCTATCTCCGGAATTAGTCGGGTGGATTTTGGACAGTCTAGGTGATTACGGTTATGGTGAAAGATAGATTGATAGGAATAGACTTGAAGGATGGCGGTGGTGTAACTCGGTTTTAAATGAGGAACAAATTTGAAAGTTTACAAAAAGGATTCTGATGGCTAGTTCGAAAATCTTGGAAAAAAATCTAGTTAGATCATGTCAAAAATGTTTATTTAAAATTTTTGGATTTTTCTGGAACAAAATCAAAAAATTCAACACCTGTTTCAGGAATAAGAAACGTAATAATAACATCCAAGAACAAGTTTTGGTCAAGGAACTTAAACTTTATGCTCTTATTAACAATATTGCTTTCAAGTAACGTTCACCTATTTCAATAGCTTTAAAACTCCATTCTGAACTATACTACCACCAATGTTAACTTAGAAATGTATGCTAGTTGTCAAAATTCGTTTCGATAAATACCTTGAACACTGTTTGATTCTTTGACTCTTTGAACACTCTATAGATCGTCTCAACCTCCGAATGCAGTACAGAGCTTATGAGAATTCGATACACGGTTGCCAGATCGTCGAATCAGCTGTACATTATTACTTCCGGTTCCATTATTTGAATTTCTGACAGTTAAAATGCATATTAAAATATTTTAAAACATTTGCAATCATACACTTCTCCTCCAGGCTAATTTTTTCTCCCTTGCGTCGTTTTCTCCCTACAGGCCCTATTAATGCAGTAAAAACTGTAATTAAATGTATAGGTTATAAAATTTCTAAAAATCAAAAAAAACATCCATATTACCCCCTGTGCACGCTCGAAAAAAATGTAAGCGTTCTGAAAAGAACGATTTGTACAACTATATATAAACACATTAACGTGGAATTTAACTAAAAATATTTTAAAACTACGACGATTGCGATTGTCAGCAGTTGATGCTAATAGTACTTTGCCGACGCCGACATATGTAAAGAAGTTTCAACATAGCAATCGGCAGTGAAGATAGCGCTAATGACAGCAACTAAGGATAGTTAGAGATAAAGGTTGCTATTATATCCCATACTGCCATACGGAGGTTGAGACGATCTATAGTTGTCATCAATTCGTTTCGATAAATACCTTGCACACTCTTTGATACTTTGACTCTTTGAACACTCTAGTGGTGCCTAATACAAATACTTCAATATCTTAATATTCATGTATCATATATCCCAGCCATGTTTTGCGTTTCACACTCTTTTACAATCTTTCCTATTTTTTGCCGTAAGACGAGCTTCGTTTCACTTGAGCTTTCATCAAGAATTTGAGCTATTTCTGGGGTTTTCTTCAAGTCTCCATAAGTCTGAGTTTTTATTATTTAATCCTGCTTCTCAAATTTCATCTTTCATTATATTCCTGAGAATATTTAAGGAAGCTTTGGCCCTTTGAAATTGTACTTCCAACAGTCAGTATTAATGTTACTCCCAATCTGTTAGTGATAATTCCCAATTCCTAATATGCTAAGTCTGGTAAGGGTAGTGACTAGATAATTTTTCTTATTATTTTGCATTGCTATAATTCTTCGACTTTCAGTTTCAATATTGAAAATTATGCTAATTCTTGTTATACGAAAATTTAAACACGTCAAAGACAATGTCCTGAAAATACAATCTTGAATATCTCGAGATCAACAGGTGCCCAAAAAGGTTTAGCAACAGAGGAAAGTGTATTCATTATTGCAAAACCTTTTATTGTAGGACATAGAAATGCTTACTCAAACAACCAAATTCTGCAATAATTTCCAATTTCATAGCTGATTATTATAAATAGATCACCTTAGCTTTATACTTTGACAAATTATGTAAAAAGTCCTCCCACACCAGTATTAAAGAGTAGATGAAAAATATGATTTTTTCAAATATTCACATAGTGAAAAATTGAATGAAGTTTTTCTTTCTTCCTGATCGAGTTTTCAGTTATGTTCGTGAATATTTTTAGAAAAACGCACTCCCATCACGTTGCAAGTAATAATTGCAATATTTTCTTCCGTACTTTCGTATTTCTATTTTGTAATTCCAACTCAATAGTTAAAGCTTTTCATAGCATGACTTTCAATAAGATATTATAATTTGATATCTCCTCCATAAATTGCTGCAATTATTTAGAAACTGAAGTACTGAGTGGATATTAATTGGACCCGAACAAAGCAGGCTGATAAACACAATAAAACATAGAAAAAATAGGTTTTCTATACCCTCCTCGTTGGTTCGTTCTTGTTTCAAGATGCTTTCTCAACTTGCATAAATCTTTTGCCAGATTGAATGAGTTTACGTTAGGCTATCAAAAACCATTGTTGGTTCAAACTTAGTAGGGCATATTATTTCTATGCCTGTTTTCCACAAAAGACGAACATTTTCCGTACTTATACATACATTAATCATTCCAACTTTCATAACCTATACGATATTCCAATCCTCGATTGACAACATAATTAAATAGCTCGAAGGCATTAGGTGTATATTTTAACTGTTTTCATTCTTCAAATAATTATCTTCTCCAACACAGCGAACAAACCCGTATTATTATACTATATTTGAAGCTCTTCGACTCGCAGGAAGACTTTCCCATCGTACGCCTTATTAATATTTATCGGCCGTCATTCCGAATGCAATGCAGTTGTTGTAGTAGTTGGCTTGCAACGTTCGCAATCGTTTCTGAATTGCAAGGAATTCAAAAAAGAAGTTGGGGAAAGAGCAAACAAGAAGCTGAAAAAAGGAGCGAATACGACGCCGGCAGAGACTGCAAACGGTCTCATTCCACTTACGAGGTAATGGATACCGTTTTGGCGCTACGAGACGAGCGTTTTAACGATCTAAAAGGGCAAAGTTCGATTAGAAAGATTGCGATTTTCATGCAGTCACTGCTGCTAAAGTATCGGGAAGGTTGTGGTGTGGTAATTAGGGAAGGGTAAAGTCAAAGGGGAAAAATCTTTTTCAAATGTTCCATGCTATGTCGTGCAAAATGTAAATGAACGAGGGTTTTGTTTTGTTGTGTGAATGCAGAAAGATTTACAATAGAATATGGTCATAAAAGAACAATATCCATCTAATGGAATGGTACCTATTTCTCTGATTTAAGTTTGCAAGTATGATAATGACGACTAAATATATTCACAGCAAGCAGCGTATAATCAATTTAGGCAGTTATAACCACAAACAAAAATTTAATACCTATCTTTTTCACAGCATTGCAGTATTAGAATCATTGAACGTTGTATCAAAACTGCAAATCTTCTGGTACTTCGAATATTGTGCTACGCACTTGCTAGCATGAAAGTGTTACCCAGAAATATACCGAATGAGCAGAAGCTCCAAAGACCCAAAAAGGAAACGACAAACGCAACCCGGA
>JARFOC010001334.1:0-36751 GCA_031763485.1 Osmoderma eremita
TTGTACTTGCCACGATTTTTGCTCCGCAGTGACGTAGCTCTACATGCGCGTGAGCATACCGTATTATTTCTACCGTGGAATTGGTGAAATAAATGACTTTCGTGGTGAGTCTAATATTTGTGATTCATATTACTTAAATTTGTTCCAATAGTGAAAAACAAATATCCTTATTGAAAAATACTTCACAAAAGACTCGTACATTAATCTTGCCCAGATTAGTCGTTAGTGAACGTTAGTGCCGTACAAAATTTCACCCTTTAGAGGGGATACATCACAAATCTACCCGTGATTGAAAGGGCAGCGCCATCTACCTCACACAGACCTATATCATCTTCACCACCGATCAATTATCGGCCAGACGTCTTCAATACCTACGAAATGTGTTATAAATTATACTACATGATATTATTTATTTCTACGTCTAACTGTAACACAAACTAGCACTACGTCAAACAATATTTATTCTACAAACAGCTATGTGATATTGTTACAACGTTTAGTAAAAAAAGAAAAAGTGAAAGTCATAAGTTTGTATTTATTTTTATTACAAAATACATACTACTGGGTCGTGAAAATATGTCCTACACGAATCTCCCTCACTGTATCTTATTTTTTAACCATCATTGTTTATACTGTAGAACTTGGAAAACAGTGATTACATGAAAGTACTAATTACATTTAGATGGCCATGATAATCGACAGTTAAATAAACAACTTCATCACATTTTTACAATTATCTCTTATTGAACAATCTAATTCCAACGCAAATCCTTTTAAATTACGACAATCGAAGCACTTATCATAACATTACTACCGAATTAAACTAACAACACCTACACTACTAAAACTAAATTAAAAGATCTGAAGGCGAAAGCCATTTCTGCACAGTTTACTTACAGTTTTCTTGCACATCGACACGTTCGAAACAAACAGCACGTGCTCGCTCGCGGGACTTCCTATTTCCGGTAAGCAATCGGCAAGCGATGCGGATCTCTTGCACCGTTCGAAACCAGCCCAGCTCCCGCCGATAGTAAATTTTGGCCCCGCCACCATTTTCGTCTTTTGTCACAAATATAATTATCACCAAAACACACCTAGATTTTAATAATCAGTTATGTAGGTCCACCACGAGACTATTTCCAAACAGAAACATTGTTGGGAAAATTACGACACCAGAGATATCAATGCACTTCGAACAATTGTACCGCACTAAGGCAAAAATGTTTACTACTCCTTACTACTGGTGTTTTAGTAGTATTATACGTGTGTTAGTAGCCGTTCTAATAGATTCTGCAAATAGATTTTAATTAGGACAGAAACGGGAGAGGTAGTTCCGTCAGTCTTAATACGCTGAGGTTATGTATGTGGACGTGAGGGTTTTCTTTGAAATAATAAATATGTAGATATGTATGTAGTACGTAATAATGGAGACATGGGCAGGGAATGAGTTATTAAATATTACGTACAATCTACGTATTGTAATTCGCTGGCTACACCTACTAATCCGATCTGATTCTAACGCTTAAGGTCTTACTGTGGTGGCGTTTAATTATATGCCTCGTGTTTAAGCAATAAACACGTTTGTTTGGAAAATAGATACAGCTTTAATGTTTACAAAAAAAACATAATATAAGGATAAAACCACAATAAATTTTAAGCGGAGGAGTTTTAATTGTACATTATAATTTGAAAGGTAGAAATGAAAGTAATGTTTTCTGCTTGTTATTGGTAAATATTTTTTGTTTATTATGCAGCATATATGTTATAGAAGTGTGAAATAACCTTCACTTTCATCAATAACTCCAATGTATGCATATCATGAAGTTGCAGGTCGATCTCAGTAAGTCATACGATGACTTTGAAGAGGAAATAATTAAGCACTGCTTCACTAGCCCCTCGATTCCATATATCTACAGATTGGGACATATTTTGATTTCCCCGTTAGTAGTATATGGGTCTATACATACAGTGGTGCGCAAAATAATAGTAGTAAAGAAAAAAAAAATTATCTGATACTAATTAATAAATAAAAACTGTTATTATAACCTTTTTTAATGCTTATAAAGGTGTCATTGTTCAATAACAATACAAACCTATAACTCTATTCTAACAAAATGATAAATAATAAAAACCTGGTGTGCAAAATAATAACCGTTTTACAAAACAAAAATAAATTTTCATACAAAAACTACTATACAGGCTGTTTACGGTCTAGTGATTTTATTTTCAAGGAGTGATTACACTCTTAAAAATAAGGTCGTTAACGTAAAAATATCTTAACAAAGTTGCAAAATAAGAGAGATATTAATGTTAGAAAAAATTGGTAGTTTTTATTTTTTATTTATTTTTAAGTGGTGATTAACCACCATAAAAAAAGATTTTTAACGCTAAAACGATTGATCAACAACTTGTGCAAAGTAAATGTAAACGATAGATCATTAGTGAATTTTATACCAAGTAGGCTGTCCCATCTGTCAAACTGTTTCATTAGTTGTCACTGCATTGCTGGTTTGACGTAAATTTTTCCGAATAAATCCTAATAAGGAAAGTAAAAGTGCTCGATCGCACCAACAGTGAATACGGTGACATGTTGTGAAAGAAATTCGTGCCTTAGATTAAGTGGTAATTAATATTTTGTTGTATAGTCTTTGTTGCGGATGACTGCCTGCATCCGTCGTGCCATGGATTCTACTAGACGTTGACATCTCTCCACTGGCATGGATGTCCAATCATTTTGAGCCGCGTTCCACAATTCTCGGATATTGGACGGTCTAGCATCGTTTACCCCTCTCCTAACGTCTATCCAGAGATTCTCTATAGAGTTAAGTTCGGGACGTTGAGCATGCCAGAACATGACGTTAATATTATGTTCTTCTAACCAAATCTTAACCCTCCTGGCCGTATGCTTCGGGTCATTATCCTGCATGTACCGCCAACGAATTGCCATTTCCTCATCTACATACGGCAACATTACTTCCGTCAATATGGAGAGATAAACATCTGCTGTCGTTGTACCTTCTATTCTATAAATTGGCCCTACTCCATAAATAGAAGGCACCCCATACCATTAGTGCATTATCTACCTCCGTGTTTAATTGTCTTTTTCGTGTATTGTGGTAGAAATTCAGGGTTTCTAGGTCGTCGAACATACCGTTTGTCCAGTGTATTACTCAATAACTCTATCTTTGTTTCGTCGTACCATAAAATATTTCGCCGTTTAGATGACGGCCAATCCAGATGCTCCCTTGCGAAAATCAGCCTATCTCTAATATTCCTTTTAGTTAGAGGCGGCACTTCTCTAGGTGCACGCAAGCTGGCTTCTATCAATCGTCTTCTAGCCACTGAAGCACTAATATTCAGTCTTAATTCTGTGACTATATTTGTAGAAGTTGTAAAGGGATGACGTTTTGCTGTTCTAATAATAGCCCTGTCTGTTTGTATCGATGTTTTTTTTTTCCTTTTGTTTCTGTGGTAATTTTTATATGAAATTATTAAGGGCTTATCTTGTTTATAAAAAAAAAGGATTTTTAAGATTTATAAATACTATAATCAACGTAAAGCCAAAAAGCAATACTTCTCAATTAACCATCCCAGGCGACTTCGTCTTCACCATATACATAAATCTGTTAGAGTCAATAAACGCTACTAACTTTAGATATTCACCCTTTACAAGAGGACAGAATCTGTAACGTGCCGACGAGGGCGCGTAGAAAACTCCAAAGCGTTTCCACGCATTGTCTCCCGACCAATGCGCTGCCGCGATCTAAATATGATGAACGAGAGTCGATAAAAGCTGTTGCCCTGTCTATTTCCATCGCGCGAATCCAGGTTTCACATGCTAAAAACGATTTTCCCATTCTATTTTTAGATGGCAGCGGTTTTCACTCCGGCTCATTCGCAAAGAAGATCGTCTGCGATGCAATTCCATTTGTGGGATAACGTAAATACTTAAAAACGTACGCACGTAATGGAAAGTCAGAAAGAATATTTTTATTATAGGAAAATGTCTCGAAGAAAATAAAATATGCTCCGCCATCTTTCTGTATGTGGCTCAAGCATTTTTCTAAAGCTTGGCATGAATGTCTAATTATGAAATTAAAGAATTATGCTTACCATTACAGTATGTATAAGGTTCTTGGAATCATAAATAACTCAACATACTCTCAGAGTTCATAGTGACAAGGTACGATTGAACTACTTTAACAATTATTATCAAGTGTAATTCAGTGTACTATTACACAATATAAAATACAGCCCATACTGTTGATGCTGTTCCACAAGTACGCAACCATTGTGTTGGTGCTTGTGCTGTATTTGTTATATATGTAGATGCGACATTCCAGTTGCAGGGAATATCAAATTACATAGCTACATTTGCTAATGATACCTCATTGTTAACGGTAGGAAATGCCATAGAAAAAACAACAACCAATCTCCAAAGTCCAATAAACAACATAAACCCATTGACCATGACATACCCAAGAATTTACGTAATAAAGTACTTAGTGAACTACATCAAGGACATTTAGGGATAGTCAAGATGAAAGCTTTAGCTCGTAGTTATGTGTATTGGCATAATATTGATGCCTATATCGAAAATATTGCAAAAGGATGGCTTACCATTGGTCTCGGATAATGGACCTCAATTAGTATCTTATGAGTTTGAACAGTTTATGTAATCAAATGGTGTTAAACATATAAAATCTGCACCTTATTATCCAGCGTCAAATGGGTAAGCTGAACATTTTGTTCAAACTATTACAAAAGCATTACACGCTCCTTTGGCGGTGGTACTAATGATTTAAAAGAAAAACTAAACAATTTTTTGTTACATTATCGCAAAGCACCACCCTCAACGACAAGGGAAAGTCCAACAATGCTTATGTTTAGACGCATCTTAAGGTCAAGATTAGATCTAATACTTCTTAGTGTACAGTGTTCAAACAGCAACTAACTATAATAAAATTTCTAAACCTACTAAAGAATTTTATATTGGTCAAAAGGTATTTTTTAGGGATTATACAAAAGATAGTAAATAGAAATTTAGTATCATTTTATGTAAGATAGGAGAAATTTTTTATGAAATTAGTTC
This sequence comes from Osmoderma eremita, assembly GCA_031763485.1. Taxonomy (NCBI): domain Eukaryota; kingdom Metazoa; phylum Arthropoda; class Insecta; order Coleoptera; family Scarabaeidae; genus Osmoderma; species Osmoderma eremita. The sequence goes on from JARFOC010001334.1 coordinate 5,093, forward strand.
TAAAAAAATGGTTTATCGACGTCATGTACATCAAATTCAATCGTATGGACAGAACACATTATCGTTTGCACGCAATCATTCTCCCTTATACAACCTTTGGAAGCTATTATAACTTTAGCTACGAGAAGCCAGGATAAATGATGAAATACTGATTGAAATTTTAAACACACAGCACTTGTGTACTCACAGTTAGGTATTTAACAAATACTCAGCTCTTAATAGAGAAAACCACTTGAAATTAATGAATTCGCACGTCATCTCACAAACGAAACTATTTCAAAAACTATCCTCACAACACAATCTTCATGCATAAAATACTTCTGGGGTAAATCAAGTTGACAATTTCATCTGTCCGTTATCTTCACCAACAATTCATCACTCCGCAAATGTATCTATCGGTAGGCACGGAGTAATTGCACATTCTCGCAACATAAATTCGTCAATGGAATCTTTGAATTCAAACTTAGGAAAGCAAAATGACGGTACGACAAGTAGATTAGGATTGGATTAGATAGGAACACATTCGTATATATACTGAATATGCGTTATTAAACGTTAAGGTACAAACAGTAGATTTGACTGTCGTCATCTTCTTGGGATTACTTGGTTGGAATGTATGTATTTTAGCCTCGCGAAAACCTGTTTGCTTCATTGCTTTAAATCTTTATCACCTGGAATTCTTGGATGTTTGCTTGCGAGATGCCGTTCTCTACTGGTGCAAGAACCGTTTTAATTATCCGTTGTCTATAGGACGAATAATAATTTCTTAAGGAGGACGGATAGATATAAATATATAAAATATTATCTAAGCATATGTGATGCTAAATTTCAATATATTTGCAATGTACGTTTCAAATCTTGTTAATTAAGTGAATATTTTACGGAATAATAAAAACAATTGGATGTTTATTAAAATTTACGTCCTTAAGTAAATTTTTAATTTTATAGATTCGTGTTGAATAAATAGGAAAATTAATGTAAGGTGAAAAAAGGTGTCAAAGTTCTCTTCTGAGAATAACTCTTTACTTATAAATTGACAAATAATATGGAAATAATTAACTAAATTATCTATTGAGTTAGCTTAAGTTAGTTAGGCGTGTGTGTGTGTGTGAGTGAGTGAGTGAAGTGTATGGCTTGTTATCGCTTCTCCTCGCCGTAAGAGGGCAGCAGTGTTGATTTAACCTCAACACTGAAAAGTCCCGGGAGAGGTACTGACCGCCCTTGCTGCAACCGATCTTTCTAAAAATCGATTGCCGCAACGGAGATTCGAACCGTCGACATCCCCCACAGATGCCTAACGCTCCCACCGCTGCGCCATCCCAGCAGTTGACGTTGATACTTTGTACAAATGCAGCTGGTCAAATTGTTAAACCTGGACTTGTTGACCGAGCATAAAATCCTCGTGTTCTTAAAACAAACATAAAAATCGTCTACCTGTTTTCAATCAAATCAGAAGGCGTGGGTCAGGACTGTCATATTTACGTAATGGTTTCATTGATGTTTTATTCCGGAAGTGGAAAGATATTTGGAGAAGGATTCCCATTGAAAGCGTTTTTGATAAGAGAAAACGCCTCTGGGTATCCTCTATCACTAGTCATAGAAGATAAAAATGTTCAAGTGGTTTTCTTAGCACCTAATACGACCTTCAGTCACTTGAGCAAGGTATCATTAGATACCTTAAAGCCATATATACTCGATAGGTTTTCGAAAAGCTGTACGCGGTGGTAGATGATTTCTACGATATTGGGCTCATGGAATGTTGGAAGTCATTCACAATCGCTCTTGAAATTGTATTTATCAATGCAACGGAGGAATTGAAACCAGAAACGATAGTACCATGTTGGAAGAATTCCAAACCTTCGTAGTTCTGAAGACGCCCCAAATATTGATCCATAGCTCACAACGATAATTAATACAGCACAGCAAGGAGGTGGAGAAGCATTTAACGATATCACTGTGGAAGAACTGAATGATTACATGATGAACAGCATCCGGTGTTCACCAGCAAGAAATTGGAAGATGATAGTGAAGATCAGGATGAAAATCAACAAGAGCCGCCACCACGGACACTGGAAAAAATGTTCTGCAATGTTTCGAACGACCCAAACATTAAAAGAACACATAACAGATTTTGACCCAACAATGGAACGCAGCATAAAAATTACTCGCACTATAACAGAAGCCTTGAGCCTTCTTGCAAAAGATATTCATAAGCAAATGTCTCCTGTTTACGGTTAAAAGTGTTTGTAGCGTGAAGCCCTGTATAACTGGGTCGAGAAATTCTCTCAAGGGCGCTCAAAAGTTGTTGACGATCAGTGAAATGGACGCCCCGTTCAGATTGCGACAGATGCAACACTTCGACGGGTGGAAGAAATGATTTGAACTGACAGGCAGGTAACAATAGACAGCATAGCAAATGGCATAGGGTGTTCTCATGGTTTAGCCTACGAACTGATGCACGATCATATGAATTTCCGAAAAGCTTGCTCATGGTGGGTACGTAGACAACTGACCGAGGAACACAGGGTGCAAATGGGCTTGTCCTTGAAACATATCTCTCGGTACCCAGAGGAAGGGGAGGACATGCTTAACAGGATTGTTACTGGTGATGAGTCATGAATGCACCACTACCAACTCGAAGCAAAGCTTGCTTCAGTACAATGGAAACGCCCTTTTTCACCGTCAACAAAGAAATTCAAGATTGTGCCCTCAGCTGGTAAGGCTATGCTTACAGTGTTCTGGGATTCTCAAGGAGTGCTCTCGGCCCATTTCCAGAATAGAAATGACCACGTGATTGTTGTATCGCGCTGTAGAGTTTTGTTGCTGTTTCGGGATGCAATTCGACAAAAACGTCCAGGCCTATTGACGAGAGGAATATTGCTGCATCATGATAATGTCAGGCCGCATTCGGCCCGCTTGACCCAGGCGAAAATTGAAGATTTAGGGTGGGAACTTCTTGAACATCCGGCTTACAGTCCCGACCTAGCCCCAAGCGACTATCGTCTGTTTGGTCCGCTCAAAAAACATCTTGGCGGCAAACATTTCGAAGACGATTGAACATCGATAAGGATGTTCAACAAGAGGTGCACACATGGTTCAGACGGCAGCCCAAATTTTTTATGGGGCAGGGATTGGGGCATTGCTAAAGCGCTGGGGTAAGTGTATTAATGTAGATGGAGACATAATGAAAAATAAAAATTGTTTTGGCCAACTATTTTTTCAATTTTTTTTATAATAGCTTTTTGTAACCTACTTACTGAGTTTCCTTCGTATCAAGGTTTTAATTTTTTGTTATTATCAATTCTAATTTCATTTATAGTACCTACATTTTCTTGTTGTGTGTGCACTATTGTGTAATTATTGTTCAAGTTAAATTTTAATTATGTAACATCATAAGAATAATTATTTCATGGAAATTTTAAAGAAACATCATATAGCACGTTTTTTTTCCTGTTTTAATTTTGATGATTTTTTGATGATTTGATTGATTGATTGATATATGTACATATATATCCGTTCGTTACTATCCGCGGAAGACGGCGGAACCAAACCCCCACGGATACGGGGGCCCTACTGTATATTTGTATACATACGTAACGTATCCTCAAAATATACGGATAATTAAAACAGCAGCTGTTTGGAGATCAAGTACAAACGTGTAAAAAAAGTGAAAACAACTCAGTGCAAGTATGCAGGCGACACATGTTCTACAGCAATAACACGGCCCCATAACAGAAAGACATTCACAGAAGGACGTCTCCAATTAATTCTCTCGCAGTGCAGAGTGACACCGCCTAATTTAATCAAGTCGCGTGCAGAAGATGTAAGGACGTTTGTGTGCGTGGGTTATTAAATCGGAGCGTAAAGATTAGAATGAATTAAAAGTGCGAATAATAGCGTGGATCGCCAAGAACCGCTTCAATTATATGCTGCCGAATGAAATATATGCCAGGAAATGAATATCAATTATGAATGTTGATGGAATTGGAAACCGCTGACAATGAGCTGTAATCACTTGCGAAACATGGAACTTATGAATCATATATGATAAAGATGTGCAGTTGACGTTAATGATACAGCTATTAAAGTATTTAAGTATTGATTAAATATGTTTTGGCAAAGAGAAATAGAAACAGAAAAAATCGAACCTACTCGCAGAGGCATGTTCAATTTGAGTTTACCGTACAAATAAACTTAATAAGAAACTGATTCTTTTTCATTTTCCGTTTACTTTCCTATATAATTTCTATACTGTAAGCATGAAGGGAAGATTTTAAATGAAACAGTTAAGTATGCAAGAGGTTCCTAAAACAACAGCTCTAGAATGGGACAAACAATTGGCACAAATTAGTTTTTTGAAGATTTGAAAATTTGTTAGTAGCAGTGTGGTTTTATGTTTAAAAGTTATTTTCAATTGTTTAATCAATTTCTGAACCTAAATGTTTATCCACATTTATAACTCATGCTGCAATGCTCCGAGAATTTAAACGGGTGACGTCATGCCTGGCGGGTTCCAATGAAAAATGGATTAATATCCGCCGATGCGTTTATTGTAATGAAGACTAATTAGTGAAAGCAAGGCAATAAGACTAAAATTCACTGTACTGTACGTTCTATACATGATAATCCAAATCTGTTAAAAGATATTTTAATTTATGGTTAAGAAATAGAAACTCTTTATAAATGATGTGTTAATTACGTGTTAGAACAAATATTTATTTAATTACCACATTCCCAGTTCTAGGTTTACCTTTCCTAAATGCCTGCAATTTATTACAAAATCCACTAAAACCGGTTTTCTTTTGCGTAAACCTATTACTGTTGTTTATAAATAATATAAATATATCAGGTAGAGTAATTGGGTCAATATTAAAATTGTGAAGGGAACAATTTATATTTTTTGATGTATTTACAAGTAAAAAAACTCAAAAAATTACGTTTTTTTCCCTCATTTTTATCCAAGACTGAAAATAAACAAAGGAGGATCGCAATAATGTAGTACTTGGTTAATATATCGCATATTAAACGTCTTTTAACACCTTAATATCTTCGACACAATTATACCAAATGAAGTACCACGAACGAACAGTCAGTAGTAATATGGAATTAACCGATAAAATGCCATTACGTGCCTGATTTCTATCGCTGGAATCGCCATACCAGCACAGGCAATGTGAGGGGTGTAGGACCCGAGTTTCTGCCTACCAGGCGTCGTCAGCGACCTTCAGAAAACTAAACCCACCTTCATCGCTGATGCGTCACCGGTTTCATTGCGAACCCTCTCAATCGTTTGCATGCGTCATGACATAATCCCATCTAGAGGAACATGTCAAGAGACGAGCCACCGAGACAAACGCAATAGGGTCGGTATTGCAGTATAACTCACGCTCGGACAGTACGTGGACTCGAATGACTGCGTATGTTTTGATTCCAGGAACGGCTTGGCCGTGACGTAACATAAGAGGCATCAATAATGCCAAAATAATTAACCGATAAAATACCATTACAGGCTTATGGTTTTTATTGCTAGATCGACGACGCATCAGCAATGAAATACCACTCGATGCTAAGACCATTAAAACAAAAGCAAAAGGTCCACCCAGAAGAATTTAGTTGAAAGAAGTAAGGGCGACAGCGATTAAGAGAGGAGTTAAATGGATAGAAACACAACAAAACACTCAAAATAGAAAGATATAGAAAGAAATTAATAAAAAACCGGTTCTACACGACTCCGTACACGCCATATAGCCTTCGGGATAGAAGAGCTGACGGATTAGGATAATTAACCTTATTCTGTTAAAAATATCTCAATATTCAATTTAATAATCAACAAGCACCATTTAATGAGTTGATATTCCTAAACTTTTGCCTGAAACCTTTTCCTAAAACTAATTGTTTTGAAGATAGATATGTATATTACAAGTGGATTATAGAGCTTCTGATTTAATACTTGAGGGTGATATAAAATTGCTTTATATTCCAAATATCCAAACCCTAATATGCTGATATCGTCTGTAAAAAAAAGATTTTTCTTAAAGCGCCAAGTCGTGTCCAGAGGTTTTGGGAAATTGCACAGGACGTTGCAGTTCCACCCTCGCCAATCATTACAAGATGGGGAATTTGAATCGACGCTGCTGTATATTACGCTGAACATTTTGAGATTCTTAAGAAAATTCTTGATGAATTAGATTGTGAAGAAGCTCAGATCATTGAGGAAAGCACAAGGTATTCTGAGAAAAATGGGCATTCGAGAAGATTTAACTTTTATTCGAGCTAATCTGGCGTGCATTTCGACTGCAATCTCTATACTGGAAGAGCCTTTAAAAGACAGCATTGAAGTAATAGAAGATATACTTAAACGTTTATCGAAACTCCAGAATAACTGTTTCGTCAATAAATTAAATGTAGTTCTGTGAAAAAATACCGGGTATCAACAACTAAAGAATATAAGTGATGTGTTGCAAAATAAAACAATCCTCAATGAAAAAAAAATGAATATTTAAGTGCCAGTGCGATTATAAACTACGAATTTGCACGGATAGTGTCGTGTGACGTCGAAAGAATTTTTTCGCAATACAAACATATTCTAGCCGACAATAGGCGCAAATTTACTTTTGAACATTTGTTATACCATGTTATAGTTAAATGTAATTATAACTTGTTCGTATAGTTTCATTAATTTTTGTTATTTTTCTTGAGGGCAAAATAAATATACATAAAAAATGTATTTATTTTTTATTTTTTTAATGCATATTTAAGTGCATATTCCTGATATTTTTGGTGCATACTTACATGCATATTTTGAAGTTTTCTAGTGCATAATTATCCTAAGCCTACTTATTATATATGATGAATAATTAAGTGATGTATTACTTTTCAAATCAGTTTGATTTTGAAAGATCTTCAAGAACCATAAAAGTTTCTCACGGGGTTTCTGGTCATAAAATACATTGTATTGATTTTGATCAAAAGAGTGAATTTGAAATATCCATAAATTGACTGGTAAATATTAAAATTCATTTAATTTTAAGATCTCTTATATTTTTACGTGGTTTCCCTCAAATTGGCAAAAAGTCGTTTTGATCTTTCCCCCAATGATAAAACCTGTATGGAATTCTCCGTTAATTGTCTAAATCGTTTCCACCTTCAATATTTCATTTAAAAACTATATTTTATAAAGCAGCGATGAGAAAAATGCAGTATATGCGACAATCCTAGAGATAGCTACATATATGCAGTGCAGAACTAACAAAGGCTGGACATATGTATGCGGTGGTCCAATAGTGTTGGGTCTATTTATTAATTTTTGTAGGAATAATAATAATAATATGTATTTAGTCCAATCGACCAATTTGGTATAGGACAAGTTACAAGAGAATTCTTATTAATTAATCTGATCTAGTTAATCCGCATTATTAAAATCAAAATAAAGAGTAAAAAACATGTTCTAATAGAAAGCCTTTGAGGTTACTCTTAAACAAGCTGTATCTCATTTCCTTATATTCAGAAGAAATAGTATTAAATATTTTGATACCAATATCCGAGGGAGAGTTTTCGAAAGTTTTGCGGGAATGCGTCGGGATGCAAAAAACGTTTCTATGTCGAGTAAAATATTCGTGATAGTCACTATTTTTAATAAATTGAGCTTCATTTGCTTTCACATACAGACCAATATCCAAGATATATAGATTCGTTACCGTTAATATAATTGCAGGGACTTAAAAATAGGGCGACATGACTCATACCTAGGGCACACCGGCTATATTCCTAACAGCTAGTTTTTGCAGTCTCAGTATTCTTATTACAGAATTGGCCGACCCCCAAAAGATAATGCCGTGTCGTAATCGAGGTTCAAACTGCGCGTAATAGTATGATAATATTGTAGTCCTTCCAATCACACTTCTTAACCTATACAGCGCATAGCACACGGATGACAATATCTCGGAGAGATTGGCGATATATGATTCCCCAACCCATGTCACTGTCAAGGTGTTCTCCTAGAAATTTGTTATTCACCACTTGCTGAATTTGGATTCAATGCGCAGTAGACTGCCCTCATGGATCCTAGCCGTGCCCATTGTAAAATGAACAAAAACAGTTTTTTTAAATATTTAAATGTAGTCTGTTATTCTGAAATCAATTGGTAAATTTATTATCAGCGTACATAACTATATTGCTCGCACTAGAAACATTGGGTAGGTCGTTTATGTAGATTATGAGTAATAACGGACCAATCACAGATCTCTGTGGTACTCCTCTCAAACACTTCAAGGGACTTGACATATGATAACCAATTTGAACAATTTGCGAGGGATCTGCTAAATACGACTATATCCAATGCAACAGCGGTCCACGAATATCATAAATAAATAGTTTTTCAAACAATATTTTGTGAACCACCAGATCAAAGGCCCTACTGAGGTCCATCAAAACACCCACATACTTTTGATCACTATTGATGATGTTATGCAGCCGGTTAATGAAACGTAAAATAGCGGTTTGAGTCGAACGACCCCCAAGAAAGCCGTGCTGAGAATCACTCAGCATATCATGCTGTAATAAACATGACACGATATTATCGTTTTTCCATAATTTTAGAAAGTGAGGATATCACGGATATTGGCCTATAATTTTGTATCTCCTTAGCATCGTTTTTCTTGTACACCGGAATTACTTTACTACTTTTTAGACATTTAGGGAAGATCCCATCCATGAGCGACCTATTTACCAGGACAGTAAGCGGTTGCACAAGATACCGGCAACCACGCTTTATTATATTATTACTAATATTATCAAAACCACAGCCATTACTACAATTTAAAGACATAATAATAGAGGTCACATTTGTTTGAGCTACTACATCAGAATAAATGGGACTACAACACCAAACAAGACCCTTGCTGTCAAAATCTCTTTGTTAGAATTGAGCCACAATATCATTTGTAATATTAACAAAATACTTATTGAAGGTATCTGCAATCTGTAATGGGTCTGTAATTATATTATTATCTATTGCTATCTCTTTATGAGCATTTTTATTATTTTACATTGCTGTTAATAATAGTCGTTGCTGTTTTATTTTTGTTATTTGCAAATGGGTATAACTTGTCATTGTAAAGACGCTTAGCGGTTGAAACAACAGCGCGATAGATATATCTGTATCATCTATAGTAGCCTTGGTGTAAAGTTCTTTTTATTTTAACGAGGATCTTATAATTCCTGATGTAATCCAAGATTTTGTATTGGACCGATAAATTTTTCTAATGGGAAATATCAAATCAATGTAATATTTACGGGTATCTATAAATACTCTTAGCTAGACTCTCAGCTTTACTCACAGGTGTGCAAAATTATAGGCGACCTTGACAACAAGCACGCAGCAACTTGAAATTGGGGACGAGACTGGTCCAAGTCACCGACCACTGATTTAAGAAAAATTAAACTAGAAGTATTTGAATTTATCTTTAATTGGTGTTCTGTGGCTTTACTGCTGCACGAAAGCTGCGTTCGTTTATTTGTTCTGGATTTGGAGCAGTGCAGACCAGGTGCGGATCTAGAAACGTTAAAAGAGTGAATAGTGTATGTTGGTGTAGTTTATATTCGCACGGTTGTAGAACCTTTTTGTTCTTATCATAACCTTAATAACTTATTCAAACACTGATATAACACTGAGCAAAACGTATGTAAAACACCAAAAGGCAAATGAAAGGACATACATACAATATTTATATTTATAAATATTTATAAATATTTTATGTATTATTTCTTAAAATTTTACAAAAAAGTGAGGTTATAACCGGCTCTATTACTCTATAAAGCCTACGTCTCCCACTCGGTGTTTATGGAGCGTCGTGGAGTGTGTTCCATTCACTCCACTCCTAATTTTTCGAACGATTGAAAAAGAAATCTATTAGCTCCGTTTGTAATAAACGAACGCCAAAATACAAATAGTTCTCGTAGAACGAATAAACGAACGCAGCTGAAGAAGAAATAAGAATTTAGGTAATAGTAATAAAGGAATCATTCATTGGAATATAAGAACTTTTTGCCTCGGAACCGTAATCATAAGATGGATATTTGCCATAATGGTGCTTAATACTAATTTTATCAACGTTCGTTGGTCACATAGATTTATTAATAACACTAAAGCCTATTTTTTAATAACACTTAAATATTAAATATTGATTTAAGAAGTAATATCTGGCTGCTTACGATGTTTCCAGAAGATTTGAACCAATACATGCAAGTTTTGGAGTCTCTTTTGATACACATACATAATATCTTGTCATTACCGAAGTCGCGAATTGATCGGTCGAACTCATTCGAAATCCAATTAGATGTCGGTCGCATTTAATTAACTGGATTACGGCCCTGTAATAAAGAGTTTCGGAACCGACAATCGAAGGAGAAGAAGAATGATACGGTGGTCTTTTAATGAGAGCCGTAAGACGTATAATCGCGATACAGAACGAGAAAATTAAGCATTGTGCTCGGTTAATAATACGATCAACAAGATATTTAAAAAAAGAATGACGAAATCGAAATTATATAGAATCAAGAGCATGATCCAATTAGTAATTTCACGTTTGCAAAAATCACTGATGTATAAGAACCGGTACACCGAGAGGAAGGTCATAAAGTCTATGTGCTTTAACGAAGGTGAATAGTATGTAATGAAGAGTTAGTGAAAAAAATTGATTGAAGATGATACGACGGTTGTTGAAAATTTAGTATCACGAAGAGCATTTGAATTTCACGACATTCCGAAATATGGATAAGGACGCTTTCAGCGCGTGTTTTACCTCTTCTCCCGTTTCAGATATCTATTTAGCTAGTAACAGCTAATTCATAGGAGACCGAGCGATTTCCTTCAAGAATCGTGCCACAAAATGCGTGCCGCGATACTCCCGTAAAAAGCCTCGGTCAGATAAGACGGTAATACAGGTGTTTACTAGGCGAAAAAAGACGGCTCGCCGGCGATGAAGGAAGAAAGGCAAGATCATATCTCTTCGGATACCATATTTATCCCTATTTTGACATCGGAGAGCTTGCCGTTGGTACGACTGCGGTAATTAAGTGCTAACTTATCGACTATCGATAATGCTAAAAGATCCGGCCGACGTACGGCTTAATGACATGCGAATGTTATTTAATGCCGCGGCAATCTAGATAAATAGCCCGGCACTTAAATACTCCCTATACTGCACAGTCCTACATACGCTGCGCCCATAAATAATATTTACCTGAAAAGGTAATATGTTTAAAATGGCTTTTAATGTAATATACATTACGCACGGCTTGTGCTTATAATAAATTATGTATGGTGCAAGAGCTGAGGATCGGATTTCCTCGTTGTGAGAGAGCCGGAGTCGCAAATGGATTCTATTCGCATTGAATTATCACTAACTACAAAGGTAAGCTGCTCAAATTAACACAATACAAGTCAGCTCCTATTACTTATTGATCCTATGGTTTTGATTCCATTTAGCAGCGTTCGTATGTAACGGCCTTTGAAGCTATCAGACTTACATACTTATTAATGGGATAAATTCTACTAAATTTACAGAGAATTGGAGGCATTTACGCGGCTATTATTTTCTCTGTACGTTGAAGTATCAAACTGAAACATTAGCCAATGTGCTTTTAGTGGTTTCTCGCATTACTCTTAATCCTGAGTAATAGGCCAGAGTTAAAAGCGTCTTAAAACCGCATTATGTTGATGATATTTAGCAATTCTTTTTAAAAATTTAGCAAATTGACTTTTGTTGAAGCTTATGTCTGATATCATTTAATGTTTATTGCCTAACAGTAAGATTATTGTTAAAAAAAATTAAATGTTAAAGTAAGTATAACCAAATACAAAACCAAAATACATATTAAGGAAATACATGTAATTACAACTAAGTTGGGATACAACAGTTTCCACCAAGGTTGACATACAACGAATGTTTTAAATAATAGCCAAAGATGCCGCAGTTGAAGCCAATGGGATTATGGTCACATGAGTCTAACCTAAAGATTATGGCACCGTTAGAATGTTCGAGCAATGCGAGCTACCTGACGAGACAAGAAATGCCAACTTGCCCAATAGGAAACAGAAGTCTACCCTGTTGTGCAATAATTTTTGGAGAAATGCAAGTAACAAATCGGTACGCCTCAATTTCAGTGAATTGAAGGTATCCAACGATACAATCTGACGAAAACCCCCAGGATTGTAGACACCAAGCCCCTACATAAATATTAACAAACAATTGCGTATTTCCACCGACAAGGCCCATTATCCTTGTTGCAGGAGAAACTGTGTTGGGAATATGGTTAGTATTCGAAAGCTAGGTATCAAACACCATATACTGATATCTCCAGTTTTATCACGATGTATGAGCATCTCTGTGCCAATAGGGTATTTGTACATATTTGGACAATTCTTTCTAGTAAATATAAGTATTTTACACTTGGCAATATTTAAATTAAGTCTATTAAAGATACACCAACTGTGCATCGATACCAGGTGACACTAGTAACATCGTCACCGAGCATCAGCATTTCACAGTCAACAATCTGTTCGATATCCTAACAGGAATACTTTCAAAGTGGAACCCTGCGGAATCCCAATCTATATGCTTTGTCTACAAGATCGAAATCCCTTGATACAAAGAACATTTGTCAGGATACTATCTTACTGAGTATAACCCTCTTAGAAGGTTAATTTACACTTAACTAGCTATAAAAATTCGCATTTCATTGATGGATTCTTTATTTTATCCAATACATAATTTTGAACTAGGTTGCATGTAGCAAAGATCAATAAGTTGTTACTATTATATTAATTACCCTAAAATGCTCCATTCACATGATTTTATCCTAAAATTCATACATCGGTGCTTAAACATGAAGTTCATACACAAGAACAACCTTAATAATTAACCGTTCTTTATTCGCGACTACAAATACAGAGAAACATGCCACACTATATAATCCTTCCAATAAGTGCGTTTCCGTTTGTGTTATAGATTTTTGTTTAACTATGCGCAAATATGGCCTGATGTTCCAAGCGAGTACGTTTGAATGATCCTAATTATGAAAAGGCTCTTCTTAGGTGGTATCCAGAAGAAAGTAATGATAAAAGTGACACTTGCAAGGTTCCAGATAACTTTTATGCGGAATCTGAAGATGATACAAATTCGGAGTTATCCGCAACAAGCTCAGAGGAGACTATAAGATAATACAGTGGCTTAAAATAAATTTCAAATAAAAAATACCCTTACCACCTTGTTGATTAAAGAACTCTGAATACGTATTTCGGCAACTAAGTTGCCATCATCAGCAGAAAACCACAAACGAAAATAATGTCAGACGTAGCATTCTGGGAGAAATGCTCCTTACAGAACACCACTAATAAGACTGTTATTAGTGATGCTCTGTGAGAGGCATAACACTGTTATTAGTGGTGTTCTGTGAGGAGCATTTCTCGCAGAGTGCTACGTCTGACATTATTTTCCTTTGTGGTTTTCTGATGAGGATGGCAACTTAGTGCCGAAATACGTATTCAGAGTTCAACAAGGTGGTAAGGGTATTTTTATTCTAAATTCAGAAGGGACTGACAAAAGTGAAAGAGCTTCCATCATAATATTGCAGAAGTTTCCTTAAACGATGGTATTTACATATTTATTTTCTCATACTAATAATTTTAAGGAGGTTTTTGAAGGTTCTATGGCCTATTTGGTCTTATATCTCTTAATTTTGAGTAAAAACGTGTTTACTTCACTTTCTGTTAAAAAAAATATCAACGTGCATGCGGTATTTTTTAATTTTTGCTCATTCGAAGATAGAAGTCTCTCAGATGACACGTATCTGGATATATCCAAAATGAACTATGTCTCTGGCTAAGGATTAAACAAGTTAACATTTCCAATGCATGTGATAAAATTAAAGTGCTACATTTTGAATTTTAGCAAAATAATTTGTTTAGACTATAAATGTAGAGACTTTTACAGCATCTCTTCAAAATGAGCTCATCATTCGACCATCCAGCAGTACTGCGCACTCAGGCTGGCCACGTTATCTGGTGTCGATTTATAGAGGGGCGTAATGAAGCGATCAGATATATTAAACGGATGCAAATGAAGTGGCGCGCATTTTTTACCGCTACATTCGCAACAGTAGCCGATCACCGAGCACGGGTCAACTAACCGGAGTGCACGTTGTTGCACATTTACTAAGGAACATGGTCGAATGAAGGGAGGCTCGCCGCTACTGCTGTTGCTCGCTGATCGCATATCTGCCACCGTGGCTACGGCGGAACTCATCGCTTAATTTATTGTGCCATAAAAGCTACAAGCGAATTGTTCGAATAGGTATCGTTCGCTACTGCCGGATGGTTAATTGCCTCGATTCAATTGCTCCGACTACCGAAATGGACATTCCAAATAAACTAACATTATTAAAATGCTGCTCTCCGTAAAAGAATGGGCTTTAAACACAACATATTGAGCAACTAGATTTCCTTGATCTTCTTCACCTCCAACGCTTAAACTAGGAAAAGAATCCAATTGTTTTTTTCCTTCTACAGTCATGGATACTCAACAACAAGTACAGGAAAAAGAGGTATCGACACGATAGCACCAACTATCGCAAACAGTAAAATGTAAAGTAAGAAGCATTCCTTTGGTTTACTAAACACATACTATTGCCACGCACTTGACAAATTCTAAATTTCAGAATTCCAGCAATATTCATTCCCCCTATTAAATCAACTATAAACGAAATGTTCTTTTATGTAAAGTTGATTATAGCATTATAAATTATAATTCCTCTATTTTAGCTCTTTAAGAGGCACGTTCAGAATTCACATTTAAATCTGCTTAAACACCAATAAGTAAACTCAACTTTATCCATCAAAATGACATTTAAAATGACAAAAATGCTCTATCTTGCTTTAAGAAAAGTATATAAAATAATAAAGCGAAAACAATAAAAAAGCTATTGCAATTTTTAGGAATCAAAGAGCAGACATTATGCTCCACTCCTTGTCAGTTGATAGAATTACCCAAAATTTTAATTTTGTCATCTAGCTCACTTCATGTCAAATGTTTCACCATCTATGTAGATGGTGAAACATTGCGTGGTGTCGAAGAAAAGATTAGAGAACCCAGAAGACTTAACGTTTCAGAGGTTTCAATGGACTTTCTCCAAATTCCTTCCAAATTCTGTTTGAAAATCTTTCGAAAATTGTGTACCTATTCCTCGGATACCCAATTTATGGAGCAGCACAAATTGAAACCTCATGCAAGCTCACGTGATTTTTGATGAGACGCTCCCCATAAAATCCCCGACATACGACAACCCATTCGCCAGCAAAGATCAAAGCCAAGCGATCGTTAATGCCTGGAAAAATAATGTGCACGGTTTTCCAGATCAGACAAGGTGTTTGATGGTGTTTATTGCGAAATAAATTGCGTCGTGTTATAAAGAATAAGCAACGAGGCATTCTCCGCCATGGTATGGTTGCCCACCCACACACTGGAAACCTAATAAAACAGCTCCTGTGGGACCTTGGTTAGGAAGAATTTGATCACAAGCACCTATAGCGCATACCTCGCAAGCTATGAAAAATGCTTGAACAACGGGAGTAACTACACTGTTCAAAATGTTGGTCACATACACATATTTTAGCAATAAGCACTCTTCTTTCACGTAGAATAGCATTTAATCACTTAAAGTAACTAATTAGGATAATAAAACCTTGAATAGATATGTAGATGTCATTGGAGCAAGTTTGTATGTACGACGATAAATCCAATTAAGTAACCAAGAATATATCTGAATGATTTTCGATAATAAAACGCGAATTCATTGATATTACATGCATTACGTATGTAGAGGAATACAAGGACCAGTTAGGCAATCGAACTGTAACGACCAAAATTGGTCTCCAACCGGGCAAAATACAATGCAGCGCGTAATTTTCTTCCACTTTTATTTCGAGAAGGGCAGCGCAAGTAGAAACAGAACCTGTTTCGGAGTGCAACATCTGCATACGCCATAATACTAAACGTAAAAACGGACGATGGTTGCGTTGAAAATTAATAAAATCGATTGCGAACTTGTGTAATTACGACAGCGACGGGCCCATCAACCTCGCACTGTTGCGAGAGCACGAACCACCACGGCGCCAATTTAACTTGCGACCCACACCGTCCTCCGTAAACGAGTCGATCGTTTCGTTCCTATGAATTTCATCGAGTCTCACCATGATGGAATCCGCATCGATTTCTGGATTCGCTCCGATTAATTACTTCGGATGTTTTCGCCCACCTGTTCTTTTATTATATCTCTGTGTTAACATACACGCTTACCGACGTGTTTGGCGTTAGATGTCTCTGGGATTTTCCTTGAAGACATGTGCTAACGTTTGGTTAACGATACGGAATATTGAACGAGCGACAGGCATTCCTCCGATGTTCACTGATGAGGACTAAGTCAGTCCGAAACAGCTGTCTGTACGTGAGGCATGCCTGGAACTATACAATCAGACGTGTTGTATGATCCCAGAGGTATATTTATATATTTTTTTAAATATATTTTTTATATACTTCATCTTTGAACGTACGTGCCGCCGGCTATTGGCAGAAAGCTTCTTCTTTTGGTCAAAGAAAGTAACTAGAAATTAGTAGGAGTTAGTATAAATTTTTACAACCTTCGCATTTTTCGTAGCGGATACATGAAAATTAAATGAATCCTAAGGATTGCTATTACAATGAACTAATTAGTTACAACAAATTTTGGGCTTGTGTTTTGAGCGAAATAAAAAGCCTTTTGTTGAAATTTTTATATTTTGGTTTTATAACGTGAGATTTTAGTTGGAAGATACGCAATCATTAGAACCACAACAAGATGATAATGGATCACGTTAGTATATTGGCAAAGAATGCCAAAAGCAATATTTTCAAACGTTACTATAAAACACTTTATCCCAACAGTTGAAACAGGCCTTTCTAATTTCTTTTTGCCCAATGGATTGAACTGATTAATATGTCTGTATATCTGGTTTTCTTATTTTTCCTCTTCTTCCTTTCCACACGTGACATTTTCTTCCCATGCCTCTTCGGATGTAGGTGTCCAGCATTCCTTCCAGCGTTTCGATGGCCAACTCTGATTTCTTTTCCCAACAGGGTTATTTATTTTGGCACTTATCACCAGTCTAAGTATAGCAGAAAGTGAAGGCAAATCTGCGAGGAAGCAAGAAGGAACCTATGAAGTCTGCAAGGGGATGGGTAGATCTTCGCTTCTGATTCTGTCTGAGTTTTCCCATTTATGCTCCTCATTATTTTCATTTTTACTGATCGCATTATTTACTGTGTCTTGGAGGTATAGTCTTGTTTCCGCAGCGTATGTCATTATGGGCCTTATTGCTGGTTTGTATACTCTCGTTTTACTTTCCATTCTAAGGTATTTGTTCCTCCATACAATATCTCCTAATCACCCTGAAATTCGGGATGCTTTCATTATTTGTTCCCGGATTTCAATATCAAGATTTCCAGAGCTTGTTATATCAACGCCCAAATATTTAAACTGATTCACTTGTTCGATCATCCTTTCATCAACCTCCAGTTTGCATCTTACCGGTTTCTTAGATGCTACTAGACATTTGTTTTCTTCAGTGTTAATAGTCATATTTAGTTGTTTTGCTGATTGATTAAAGGAATGAAGTAATCTTTGCAAGTTGTCTTCGGAGTTAGCGCTTAGTACCGCAGCATAGCAGACAGCAGTGAAGTAAGTATTGCCCATTTTGTAGCCTGTTGTTAGGTAGTTTTACGATTATTTTGTCCATAATCACATTGAATATAAATGGGCTAAGTGAGTCGTCTTGTCTTTCGGTGCGTATTTGTATTTTCTCAGTTAACTCATTCGCCACCTTTATCATCGTTCTGGAGTGACTGTTAAGATCTCGATTTTGCTAGGATCAATAATTTGAAAACTAAAACTGCAAGGAAGTCATTTCGCAACGGATCCCTTATATTACCATTATAGGAAATCAATACTGCATTTATGTCTCTAGATAATGAATTCTAGTTTTGCGAAAAAAATTGTTCCGCTTTTTATAGCTTGTACTGGCTAATAATAGTAGAAATTCGAAACAAATAACCTCGATTTAAAGGACATTGTATCATACGATCACGAAGTATATTTACAAACGCCAGAAATAGCAGAAACTTATGCCTGTAAGTGAACAACGAAACGGTATAATTTTGATGTTGCTCCTGCACTCACGCCCCATTTTTTTCTAGTTCTATTCTATCATTTAAGAAAAAATACGGATCAATGTTATTTCTGCTCATATTTGGGTGTTTAAGACAACTGTAAACAATAGTAATTGGAGTGGAATCTCATATTTGAAAATGTTTGACATATATTTCCGATTCGATTTAGTATAACTGCATGACTTGTTTTCACCATTATTACAGCACAATATCCTCCTTGATCTTGTGAAATCGTTATTTTCAATACCAGAGCAGGTCTTTTGTTATAAAACCATTTCTTTCCAACGATAATGCAATACGTATGTTTTTGCATCACCTTACTTATTTTAATCTTGAACACCGTCAAGTCTTAACATTAATAAGCACGGATTGCATTTATTGAAAATCAATGACTTTAGACTATAAATACGTTGCTTAGAAAAGGATTCTACTCCAATAAAAAATTCTAATTATTTCAATTGCCGAATAAAATATTTTGACAATGTAACAAATGCAGCGGCATGTAAATAAAATAATTGACGCACTTCTTTACACCAAGAACACCTACATATTATTTTTCTTCAGCAATGAATACTCAGATTTCGTTACAATTTCTAATAAGGCTAACATGGTTTGAAAATTAAACTCAATTTCTTTCTCAGAATTCTTAATGCAATTTGCTATTCCATTATTTGTCCTCATTTGCATTTTGCAATGAATTTTTCGTAGATTACCGGCTGTTGTACTATACGTAGATACAATTGACGGCCGTACGTTGTGGCAACGGTTTCGGCAGAGTCTACTGAGGCAATGGGTGCATGTAAATTAGCTAACCAATCTGCCGACACGCGAGTTTAACGAAGGAAATGAGAATGCGGGAGTAGAGGGGTTATTAATTAACCAGAAGCCTAATCAAGGCTCGGACGGCCATCGCCGGTATCGGGTCATACATATGGATCCCTCCTACACCGCCATAGCCGGCCCCATTCGCGCCCTTCACCCACCTACAATTCCTGCACCCCCGACCACTCTTAGAACGGGAACAGCTGTTCCGGTTCCCTCATGTAACGTTTAGACGCACTTTTAAAATTGCCGGGACTCGAAATCAATTAAAACTTTACAAAACACCTAATTAGTTCCGTTTTGAGTAACGACACAATTAGGATAGTTTGTTGGAGGAGTTTCGACAACAACTGAACTAGGAGAGTGGACTGTTCGAAGACTGAAGGACCGCACTGAATCGATTGTAATTGCTAATTTCGACTGTTAATTGAGAATTTTCTAAATTGAATTCGAGCTGTAAGGACAAGGACAGGAATGGTTCGGCAGACACGATCGCAATGAGATTTTTCAGGTTTTACTGGATTGAATGTAAATGCCTTTCTAGAAAATCCATTTCCTATATGTTTGTCTAGATGAAAATAATAAATATGTAATTTATTAACTACTTCTTTTATCAATTACGTTTTATAATTATACATTTAAATAATATCAAATTAATTAATATAACGTGGGCTTAATTTGCAAATCTAACAGATAGTTGAACACTACAACCTCGGACAATGCGCAACAGCTTTTTAGACTGAAATGTATGCCTTTGAGATGTGTGCAAGACAGATTCTAAATAAAAACCTCAACCAGAAATCAATTAAAAAATTCACTGGCAGTCAGGTTGCACTGAAAGCATTCGAGACGCACACATGCAACGCGAAACTTATCTGGAGCTGCAATATCATTAAATATACTATAGATCGTCTCCACGTCCGTATGCAGTATGGGATATAACAGCAAACTTTTATCTCCTACTATTCTTACTTGCTGTCATTAGCGCCATCTTCACTTCCGATTGCTATGTTGCAATTTATTTACATATGTCGACGTCGGCAAAATACATACATATCTGTCTATTAGCGTCAACTCCTGTCAGTCGTTATCGTCGTAGTTTTAAAATATTTTTAGTTAAACTCCACGTTAATTTGTTTATATATAGTTGCACAAATCGTTCTTTTCAGAACGCTTCCATCTTTTTCGAGTGTGGACAGGGTAATATGGATGTTTTTCTTGATTTTTAGAAATTTTAGAACCTATACATTTAATTACAGTTTTCACTGCATTAATGGAGCCTGTAGGGAGAAAACGGCGTAGGGAGAAAAATTTAGCCTGAAGGAGAAGTGTATGAAGCAAGTAAAAAGCTTTGGGTTGCTCTGAGCGTACAATATATTATATAAAACCAGAGCAACAAACTGGTTCATTATCAAGTCCAAGAAGCCCCAAGAAAAGGAAAGGCATACAACTAAATGACCGATTACAAACATATGATGAGAACACAGAATATGCCATTTACATTAAATGCAATTCTTGCTGCTGTCAATGCGGATAATGATCTCTCTAACTTCAGTAGCGCAACTTTACATAGATTGTTACACGATATGGATTTCGAATTTAAAAAAGTAGGACGTAAAAGTATACTCATCGAACGAGACGACAGAAGAAGGTACAATTTAGTTCTTGCTATTTGACATTTCTGTAACTGTAATTATTTCAGGTCGAACTATAATATATACTGATGAATCATAGGTGAATACAGGGCATGCAGTAAGCAAAACTTGGACAGACACTACAATTCAAAATAGTCGACAAGCTTTTATACAAGGATTAACTATTGGTTTGAATTCCCCAACCCGGGCTTGGACTTCGTTTTGCATTAGTTCATGCTGGTGATGATAACGGATTTGTTCCTGGTGGCGAATATACATTTCCCTGCAAGAAAAACACTGCCAATATTCATCATGAGATGGATTCAGACACATACGAGGATTGGTTTATTAAGAACTCCAAATATACCCCAGAAGTCAGTGATTGTACTTGATAATGCTTCCTAGCACTGCAGAAAATTAGAAGAAATTCCAACGGCAGCATGGAGAAAAAACAATATCATTGATTGGCTCCGTGAGAAACAAATACCAACCACTGACGATATGCTAAAAAGGGACTTGCTGTTACCACTGGGAGTCAAATCCTATTGAATGGTATGAGCACACGTTAAAAACTGTATAAAAATGAATCATACTACATTTAAGGTAAAAGATATGGAGGAATTAATTCGAAGAGCATATAGAACTGTAACAGTTGATAATTGGCGAAATGACATCAAACATGTAAAAAAATATTGAAAGGTAAATGTGGATAGTGGATAATTTACAAGATGACAATGAAGAACTTATTAATCATGTAACAGATTCGTCATCATCTGAAGATCAAGCTGGTTCATCGACTGACTAAAAGTTCAAACAAGACATATGTGTGTGTAACTTATTCCTTTCTTAAATATTATTGTATTATATGGGGATTGTATGATTCTAGCTATTTTTGTTACAAAAGTGGAAACTATTATTTAAAGGATTAAGTATATATTTTACTCTAAATTTAATAAATTTTATAATACCCCAATTCCTAAATAAATGTTGGAAATAAATTACGTTAATATTGAGTAGTAATAACAAGACATATGTGTAATTGCTATTCCTTTCTTAAATATTATTGTATTATATGGGGGTTTTGTATGATTTCAGCTATTTTTGTTACAAAAGTGGAAACTATTATTTGTTAAAGGATTATATATTTTACTTTAAACTTAATAAATTGTATAATACCCCAATTCCTAAATCAATGTTCGAAATGTAAATTACGTTAATGTTGAGTAATAATAAATAAAATTAGGGGCTTTTTCAACGATTCGTAAAATAAAAAATTGTTTTTATTTTTACTGTTTTCCTCAAAATATGCATTTTAACTGTCGGAATAAACGAAATGAAACGTGTGATCGTAGAAGTACACGCAAAATATGAAGCCAATTAATGTCCACAAAACTGTAAGAAACACTACCTATAGTAGGTACGCTGAAAGTGCCAGAACAAAATGGGGATAGTACACAGTATTAAAACAACGAACTTTATTTTGTGGCATTAAAGCTATTATGTTCCATAGTTTTGTCCTAGAATTATACGTAGTGGATTATTCTCTTTGTGAAAGAATTTTTTTTTTGTAGATTTCATAGTAACATTTTATAAAAAATAAAAAAATTACAGAAATTTACAGAAAAAAATAGAGTCGTAAGTAGATTAAACTTGTTTCCACGCTTAAATAACGGTATTATCCCATAATTTTATCGCGGGCTGTAAATATTTCTACTGTCAATCATCACAACGTACTCCATAAAATAACATGAACAAATCTATTTCATAGTTACATCAGAAACAATGCAACTGTTGTTTCCGCACACAAATTATAATCTCATCAAATCATTCACACTCATGTAGGTGTAAATCAAACAATGTTCTCATCATGACAAGTTAAGTATTCAGTAAATATAACTAACGCCACACATTAAGATAAATAAGTACTAAACCCAACGTCACTCATGAAATACAACAGAGTATTGTGTACCTACATAAAAAAATTAATGATTTTCAATTCGAGCGTAAAAAGTATCACAATAAAAATAAATGTGATCTTAAACATTGGAGAAAAACTTTATGTAACGACAACAGAATCTTGCGACTTTTGTGTTGCTAACATTGTTTGTGTACCGTTACCTGATAAATGAATAGCTATTAAGGTATTACTCCGCGAGCAAAAGAAAACGGACACGTGTTTATTAAATCGAATAATTAATTTCGTCATGTTTTATTCATAATAACGTTGGCTTCTCGAGTCCGGGCTACGGAATTCAATGGTCACCGGTTCTTTTTTCTTCCCCCCAGATTGGCGTAGTAGAAGAAAGTTTCGAAATGATTAATGGTATTATAAAACGGAGAGAAAGTGTGGCTGGCAGACCCGCCTGACGGGTTCCACTGGCTAATTCCTTTTGTGCCAGAAGGTACTAGTATGTAAAATACGTGTGTGGATAAGGGAATATCTCGAAGTAGATGTGTTATAAGTATGTAAATCCCATAGTAAATATGCAACGGTAAAAAGTGTAAAGTACGAAATACAAAAACGGAACAATAAAAAATTTGCATATACTTGACTTCTTTTCAGATGAAGATAAGGTAATGAAAGTGCTTGAATATCATATACAGAGGATAAGTAGACTTGAGATTTATTACACTTCCTGGATTAAAAAGAATCACAATGCATTGCAACCACCTCCCACAATTAAGCATAATAACTGGAAGTGGAATCACTGCTTTATTCGTAAGGAGAAAAAGATCGTTGTGTTTGCTGGTCGTCCTGTAAGAGCAAAATATGTTAGCTCTTTTCTTTTCTCAAAATACTTGTCGCTAATCATATACCGCTTTGGTGATTTCGCTCATTGGAATGTTCGCAGTTTAAACTTGCAATCAATAGTGCAAAATATTTCTTTGGAAAATTAATACGCAGTATAGGGAAATCCACACACCACAAATTGATTTAATAAAATTCTGGACATATGTTTCAAGAGCAGGTCAGCTCTCATTGCCAACCAATTCCCGAATAACGAAGGTCATATCTAACATGCGCGTTTAAAAAGGGAAATATGTACATCTATCTCTATTTATGAACACAGTTATCCTAATATATCCGAAAAACCTAACCGAATAGCAGGTAGTTGTCTATTTATGAGCGTAGGGCGTGCAGCATCTGCTTGATCGCATTTAAGAAAAATATACAAGATGTCGCTTTTCTTTCTTGGTAAAAATATTCATTAAGCTAGATTTTTCTAAAATTCCCTTATCGCCATTTAGTAAATTAGATCCTTTTTTAATACATATCGTTTCATTCGCGTCTAGTTCTCGCGGCGAATTTACGTTCCTTAATAATTTCAAATTATCGGAAGTAATTCGATGATTCGTTTCAATCATGTGTTGCGCTACGCTCGATTCTTCTGATCTATTATAACGATAATGGGCGATATGTTCTTTAAACCCCGTTTCTATACCTCTTCTGGTCTGTCCAATATAAACCTTCTAACAGTCGGCGCACGAAACTTCATAAATTACTGACTTTTGTTTTTTATTTGAGCAGCAAAAAAAAATTTATTAACCATCTTTAGCTTCACTATTGAAGATGACAAATTTAATTAAGTACACATATATTATATTTAGTACAAGATAATTATTCTTAAGTCTATAAAATCACTAACAACTTTTGCTTCATAAAAATCTAAGTGGGATTACGAACAATCCCACATTCTTTTTTTGTACGATGAACGCACAAAGAATGATTTTCGTTAAGAGCTAATAGAAAATGTTCTGAATTTTAAAAAATCCCCGAATTTTATTATATCGTCCAAAAATGCTTGCAAAAATTAATATTTAACATGCTGCAAGCGCCGTGTATCTATTTTGCATAAGAATTTCTCATTATCGTCATTCGATATAGTATGTACTATCATATATCTACCAACACATCGTGTACAAACACTCACATACGTAGGTATATTCCTATTTAGTTCATTTAGGAATTTACTGTATTTCAGTTACATTCCGGAACATCAAAATAATTCAACTAATGCAGAATGCAATCGGCGAGTTTCGAGAAAATTTGGTTGGCTCTTCGTACTTTCTCGTGGAGAAATTCCACTGACGTTGCGTCCATAAATTTAAAGGTAAAATGCGTCGTTATGATAGATGTGTTTGTAGAGTGCGTTCACAATTTACGTCATAAAATGTACGTAATATCTGCTTAAAAAAATTAAAGTAAACAAATCTAACTACACAACAAATATCGAAACGTGTGCGCAAATATATATATTTCAGTGTGCTGAATTTTGCTGATGCTACATGAATATTGTAATATTGTTTATGGTGTTAAATGTGATCATCCCTAAAGTAGCTTATCACATTACAACAGCCCACATACGTATATGGAAATTCCATGCATTTTTGTTTCCCCCTAACTGCATACATTCAATTATTGTAAATGTAAAATGTACCGTGCTTCAGCATGAACATATGTATGCAAATAAAATAGTTTTTAATTGGAGTTAAGATAACAGAGTTTTAAAAAATATTACATTAATAGAGCTCAATATGTCTACATACGTAATAATAAGTACGCGTGCATCGACGTGTTCCATAGGATTCTACTCTAGGCCCAATGTTATTATTAATATGGTATTACTTTATAATTTTATGGAGGACTTCAAAAAATAATAATAATAATATTGTATATTTATCCTTTAGACCTTTGAGGTACAATATAGTAAAAAGCGGTATAGGATAAGTCGAACCTTGATAATAAATACAACTTAATATGTAAAAGAAAGACTTAGTAAGAGACTCCAACACCAATCTGTGGCTTACAATTCAACCCAACTTTGAATAAAATTCAGTTAGTAGAGTAAAAGCAATTTTCTATGAGGAGATTTCTTAATTCAAGCTTAAGAGATTTTATGCGTATATGGGATTATTTTCAAAAAGAATCAATCTATGAGCCGGAATTGCGAACCTGTCCGCACCTCGAGTAAAGTACTCGTGATAATCTTTGTTGGGTGGAATGGTCAAGTTACAACTTTTAATAAATGTAAGTAAGTCTAATATAAATAGGCATGGAAGTGGCAGTATATCCAGTTCTTTAAACAGCAGTAATACAATGTCGGGGTAAACTTTCGGCTCTATTAATCGGCGATATCTACTTTGAATAGAATAAGCAATATGAAAAGAAGACCAAAAATAATTTGAAGAGGTAATAATTAGATATGGTTATTAACATTGTCCTACGGTTTTAGACACCTTTCCCCACCAAATTCCCACCGCTACTTGAATCACTCACTCACAAATTGTTACATACAGCAAGAGGGATTGTCCTATAGTCACCCGATGTTAGAGGAAGTCAGTGCTTTCAAACGTGACAAACATGGTAACTCAAAAACAGTTCCGTCTCAAAAAAAGAATTATTTTATTGGAATAGATGTTCGATGATCTAATTGAAAAGCGCAACAATCTGTCGATAAAATTTCTGGGAACATTCGAGAATGTTTTCGGTAGTATGCTTCGCATGCAGTAATATTAAATTAACCGCAAACGGCAAAAAATTACAAAAATGTAAACCTGCAATACACTCCACTCGACAGTCAATACATAACTTAAGTATTTCTCGTTTCCACGTATCTAGCAGCTAGGCGTAAAGCGCCCTCTCCTCCCCTTTATTTCCTAATATTACCGACTACTATGGGTGAGTAAAGATGAATCTCTAGTCCTGTATGTAAAAACATTCATCCCTCTCTATAAATCCAATTATAAAGGGGATTTGGTGTGAAATATATCTGCGATCTGAACCTACAACCGCAGAGAAGTAGTTAAGATTTCTAATGATAAAAATTGACCCATGCGACTTGGTTTTGTGATATAAAACGCACAGAAAAAATTAATGGGGGGTTAATTTTTCTTTTAAAATTAAGCTCAACCTTCGGACGCATCTGCAAAAAGCTACAAGCAAACATACGCTTGTATTCTTCTACCAATGCATAAGTAAGAGTATGCGGCAATATATTTTTTAAATTTATTATCCATAAATAAAATAACACGTGCATTGGGGAATGTGGCCCAACAATCGCCCTATTTGTTACGGATTTTTATCAGACAGCTAACGATATTGGATTATTTGGACTAGTGTTTGTATTGTACCTTATTCAGGTCAGCAAATTTATACCGCCATGATATACTTAATATTAAACGTTGCCGTTTTAAGGCATCAAATTCAGAGAAATCTTAACTTGAGGTATTAAAAGGTGCCGGACAAGGATGTGACATATGTCCAAGGATAAATAATTTAAGGATTTCTGGTCTATGCTCCAAAACTGTGACTCGAAAAGTAACCATTATTTTCATGCACTTAAATCCCTTAGGCGCATTCATTCATTACGCATCTTTGGTTTATCTATACCCAAAGCTAAATTTTTTTTACTTGCCAGGCTTGCTAAAGCCAGTTATGCAGTTATCAATCTTAAGTTAAGCTCAAGATTTTCTTATCAAAACTAAATCAAAATATCATTACCACATCAAATAGTGAATAACTCTAAATAAGTATTTTGTCAACTTAGTGCAAGTGAAACCATCTAAGATATTACACCAGATTACGGGAATTCAGGCTATTCCATTGGTGATTTCAGTTTTAGCTTGGCCAGAGATATTACGTCTAATCCTCCTCACTCCTTTGCAATTTCTATTGAAGATTGCTACTTAGTTGTCGAAATTGGTATTTAGAATCATTTACTTATTGAAGTGGCAAGGGTATTTTGATTTAGTTCTACTATTTTAAGCTACTGTCTCATGCTATTTGATACCAAAATTATTAAAACCCAATTTGGTGCTGATAACTACAGAGTTTTGATAAAACATACCTGTTTGATGGTGTTAACCAATTAGTTAGAAACTAACTGAGGTCACGTTGTAGAAAATCAACACAGTAGAACGTCACGGGCACATTTAATGATAACCCCAAAATAGGAGAGTAGAAGGGATAAAATAATAAACGTCGCACAATATCCGTAACTTATACCCTTTATACACTTGTAACATTAAGAGAGCGGACGGGTAATATCACAACATCCAATAATAACACAACAGCAACATCGACAACGGATACAGGGCAACGGGGTTGCAGGGGCACAAAGCGCCAATTCAAACGAAATGTTTGAGCGAACCAAATTGTTTTGATTGCGTCCCGCGTCATTTTGATTTCATTAAGGGTGTCATCACGTCTCTATCGGCGACGCACGCAATAACCGAAACATACGACGGTCCTCTTCGCGGAGGAAGTACGCCAACACTGGCACATATCACAACCTGCAGCAGACGTAAAACTAAATTAAATCCCTCTGTCGGTATAAGATATTTTTACGTCCGCCGGGACATAACCTCCAAAATCTCGTGTCACGTCGCGATGGTTGTTCGGGGGTCGCGGCGCTAATACGGGCCACGTTAGCACGCTTAAAAGGCGTCGATTTGTATGGTTTTCGATGTTTAACAGTCGCGACCGCCACGGAATGGAGGAGACGATGCGAACGCAGCGCGTTCACGCAGTGTTTCTGTTAGGTCGAACGGTGCGGAGAGCGGCACGGCGTTAGTCCGTACTGTCTACTTCGAACTGACTGACTTCCTCGAGTTCCTCGTCTCCCTCACGGCGTGGCTGAAAACTTGAAACGCGGCGGCTGCCGTCCTAGCCGGCGTTCGCAGTCACACGGTCAGGCCAGTCGGCCCGTCAGCCTGTCGCGTTCCATTTGCTTCACGAAATCTGTCTTGAAGGACCTAAAATGAGCGCTTAGTGATTCACCAAAGTGATTTCAATGCAACTAATTTATATTTGTAATATTCCTGTATGTTAATTTAAAGATTCTATGGAGTGTTCAAAAAGTCCTTACGTCCGGAGCAGTTATGGCATTTAATACGAAACTCTGTATTAAATCTATTCAATGAATTTAACTTTACATAAAACACCATCTAAAGTATTGTGATACAATAATCAATTAAATAGATGGTATACGAATATTAAGTACAGAAGAAAAACATCCCTTATTAAAATTATTAGAGCAGATGTTGAAAATGTTGGCCAACAGGATTTATCCATAACCTTGATATGACGTTTCATGTTTTCGAAAACACAAATTGGTGTATTTCAATTAATCTGTTGGCTTTGTGTAGTACCTAATCGTATTTAATAAATCGTCGATTTTGTACATTGCAGTTTTAGAAATTAAAGTTTTTAAATTTATAAAGACGAATACAATAGACAGAGAGGAATATCAAAAAAAATCAATTAAAGGGGCAAAGAGGAAAATATGGGAAGAGTTTGAAAAGGAATCGCAGAGTAATTTTAAAACAGGCAGCAGAGGTTCTTTGGACTAAAATAAGAGCAACGAAAGGAGGAAATGGAAAGAAGTCATTGCAATAAACTGCAAAAATAAAATCCAGATAAACACAAAAGAAATAATGAAAGTATGGAAAGAGTTTTACAGGGAAAATTTTAAAAATGAAACAACGGAAGAGGAATAGGAAATATACAAAGAAGAGGAAAATTTATAGACCGAATAAATATGTAGAGAAAGAACAGTGGAAGCAATGAGAGCAATAAGAAGAGGAAAAGCGGGAAAAGTGGATGAAATTCCGCCCGATATGATAAAATATCTAGGAGAAGAAGGAGTAATGTGGCTATCAGGAAATAGAACGAGCCCTGGCAAAGGGAAGAAGCTCCAAAAAACTGGCAACCGAATTTGATAGTGTCCATATATAAAAAGGGAGAACACGTAAATCGCGTTTTAAAACATATTCAAGAATGCTAGAGAAACGGCTGAGACAGAATGTGAAGGAAGAATTGGAGGAGGAGCAGGCAGCTTTCAGATTCCGAAAATAGACCAGTGACGACATATACTACACATATATTAAGAAAAAGGAAGAAGAAAAATGGAGACATGCTTATATTGGCATTTGTTGACCTAAGAGCGGCCTTAGATTTTATAGAGGGGAGCATAATTTGGAAATATCTCGAGGAATTGAAAGTGGCAGCCAAATTATTGCATGAGAAAAAAAGAACTTACGAAAATGTAGAGGAAAAGGTCCAAATAGCAGGAGAAAGGTCGAACGGAAAAAGGGGCTCCAAACAAGGTGATAATCTCGTCCATTGCTATTCATAATAGCAATGAATGATGTAATGAGGAAAACGGAAGAAGTAACAGAACGACAAGAAACAACAATATGATACTACAAATTAAAATGTAAAATGGATATTATGTTGATTGCGGAATTGGAAGAAAAAATGTAAAGAATAATGAATAGAACAACAACTGAAAGTGGAAATTAACACAGAAAAAAACAAGGTAATGATAATAAATGGAAAAGAGAACAATAAAACCAGAACAAAATACAAGGGAACTGAACTAGAAGTAGCAACAACATATGAATACCTGGGAAGCATATCTGCAGAGGATGGAAAAATGGACGTGGAATTGTGCAAATAGAGAAGAAAGTCAAACGGATATAATACGCGTTAAAAAAATATATTAGGAAAGAGAGAATTAAGTCAGGAGATAAATATACGAGTGTTTACGGTATTATACACTACCGACTACAATATATTCCATCTAGTGCGATAACTGAACTGGTATGGGCGTATCATCAGGATGGACCCAATCTCAATAACGAAGAGGATACATGAAGAAGGGAATACAACAAAGAACAAAAAGGGCAGGCCATGAAGAAAATGGAAGCAACAAATAGTAGAAGAACTAGAAAGAAATGGGAAGACAACGAAGGAGATGAGAATGATGACTGGAAATAGGAAAGCATGGAAGAAGTGGGGGGAAGGAACCTCGGGAAACTAGCACAAATCCGACGCCCGAAAGGGCAAATGGAACGGACGGAAAAAGATTCTTTTATATAAAAACAAATCTATATATGTTAAATAACCCGATCTTAGAGGAAATAGGTCGTAACTAATTTTTGTCAACATTCTTCAATACAATTGTATATGAAAATCTATTAAAATTTTGATAATATTAAAATATATATGCAATATGGGACGAAAGGCAACAAACAACTTTTAACCTTGCAATTTATAATGAAAATCCCGACTGTAAATTTTAGTTAATCCAGATTTTTGCTTTAACTCAAATGATCTTGATTTTGCTAGGTACTAAATTAAATATTGTTCCATTATAGTACTAAAATAATTATTGTAGTAGTTTGATCGAACAAGAAGATAAGATCTAATTTAATTAAAAACTAACTTAATATTTATTATGTATTTTACTATCTTACGTAATCTAAATAGAATAATTCAAATTTTAAAAATTATCAGTATTGCACCAAGTAGGATGTTGAGCAAACGGTTTCACTTTCAAATTTTGTGTTTGGCAGTGTTAAGCTGTTATAAACAGAACTTCTGACACGATCCTATTTCAAATTTGAGCTTCTGGATAATCTAATTTTGTTGGCTCGTTAAAACACACCAAGTGTATAAATATCAGTAAAATAAGTAAAATCCATATCGGAGAAGAGCTTTCATATTAATTTTAACCCTAACAAATCTAAAATGCTTAATGTAATACGTTTGCACGACGTCATGTCAGTTGGGGCAGCACTTTGTACGTCAGCTGTTTATATAACACACATTTATGACATATAAGATTACGTAACAAATTCTAAGGTTGTATGGCAATAGCTAATTTCACATTCAGTAATCTTGTATTTTTCTATATTTTTGAGACATTACCATAATCTAGGCTCAAAAATAATTACTCCGCCAAATTGTGATAAAGTAGTTTCAATTTCATGAAGTCTTAGACGTCAGCATAGATATCTATATGCCCAATCTAGCAGCCGACTTTAGTCATCGTGCTACCAAATATTCTATTAATATATACATACACAGAGAAAAAAAAGTTCTTGAGTCAAACAAATATGCATTGAGTCAACCAAATTATAATTTTAAATGGCGGCAA
>JARFOC010001335.1:0-22671 GCA_031763485.1 Osmoderma eremita
ATTCAAACCGAAATTATTAATAATCATTTTTTTTATTATTGATTCGAAATCCATCCACATCCATAGCATTTGTAATAGATGTAGTATTTAATTGTACAAATAAGCTTATAACTACTATCGTAGTACAGTGGTACTTTTTCTACCACTGTATACCAGGAAGAACCGTCCACGATTATAACGATGCAAGTTCCAGTGTTGTATTAAACTAATTTTATTTATAATGTATAAAATATGGATATTCGAAACAGTAGCACGAGAAGCGGACAACGCCACTTTAGTCGATGATTTGTATCGGGAGGGCTTTTATATAAAAAAAAAATATTAAAGATTGATATAGTTGATTAGTAATTGTACTTTTGTTCATCTTCAACGCGTACACATTTTTCTAGACTTGGGTGTGCATATTTCATTTCTGTTGCCAATGCATTACGTGATTAAATGTTGTGAACTTGTTACCAAGTCTAAAACTCCCTATATCATATTGCAAACAGAGGCATTTACGACAATGTCGATAAATGATTATGGCTTTTATGGGCGCTGTGCAATCTGCAAATTATGCATATCACACATATGAACTATAAATACCAGTAGTTTACATCCGGAATTCTTAAAAAAATTATAATAATTCTGAAATATAGGTACGTCTCCCTAATTTAAGAAATTGTTATACAATGTATATGTACCTATTTATTGCACTAAATCTATTATTGCTTAAATATACATATGATGTAAGTTCATTTCGTTATTATTGAAGCAATAAAGTTGGTTAGATTAAGCAAATTAATGGCATTTGTTGTTCTGATTGTTGTGGTGAAAACCGACAAAAAATATTATCTAAATATTTCTTCTCGGAGATATTCACAAAACGCTTTTAAATGGAACAGTCTGTATATTATTACATATTCTGAATGAAAATAATATTCTGAAAAAAAAGTTAATACATAATTACCGTAAACCTACAAATAAGCAAATAAAAAAACACTTGTACTTTCTGATAGTTGTCAAAATAACGTGCAAGTAAACAATGATTGGATATTGTGGAATAAATAATCACATACGGTTCTAGTAGCTGTCAAATAAATAGTTTTTCTTGAAAGTAATTGATAATTGTTTATCAGTTTACAGTATGTTATTATTGTTCATCATTTAGTTGATTATTTGCCTTCGAAAATGCCACTCCATCAGTCAGAAAAATGTGATATGTTAGAGGTATATCTAGTTCATTGAAAAAAATCAGTAGAAGCATTACAGTATTATCAAAATAAATTTCTAGTATCAAATAAGCAATACTTTTTAGATTTACAGAAAACTGCGAAATAATAAATCCGAAAGGTAGAGAAAAGAAAGTTATATTGGACTAGGAAACAGAAGTGAGCGTATTAGCTTATTTTAAAACATTTTCCAAAAAGTATATCAGACACGTTACCCGAGAATTGACGTAAAGAGGAGTACAGATGAAATTATTTGAAAAAAAACATAAATTACATCTGTATAAGCAAAAAAGTACATACTTTATTACCACGAGATGCTGAAAGAAGAATAAGTTTCTGTAACTGGTTACTAAGTTTTGTAATGGGCGTTCGGATAACTTTAAGGTTATTCTATGGTCAACGAACCTAATTTTCTAATTCAGGTATGTGCAACAAAAGAAATGAACATTATTAGAGCAGATAAAATCATTTGATAGTGGATCCACGTAATCTCCAAGTTCGATATAGTTTGAATGTTTGGTGTGGTTCGAAAAGTATTGATTCCATTTTTTATCGTGGTACCTTGACTGAGGAACGCTATGTTGAATTATTAGCGGCAGTTATTGAAGATTTTGTAGAAAACATACCGTTAATTGACTAGTTGCGTATTATTTTCAGCAGGATGGGACGCCTGCACCAATTCGTTGTATACTTAGTTATATAGCTAATATCTAACAATACTTTTGCTTTTTTATTTTCATTTAGTCTGTATATTACGCTGTTGTACAGACCGTTCGGGCCCATAGCTTTCTTTTTCCAATCCTTTATGTCCTCTCCCCTCAAATCCGTCAGTTCAGGTGCACGCCACCGCTTCCTTGGTCTTTCCGTTTCCTCTTGTATTGCAGCTCCTACAAGGCTTCTTCACATATCTATCCACAGTTATTCTTCCAGTCATTCATGCGGTCTAGCTATTGTAATCGTCTTGCTTTTACTACAACTATCTATATTAGATTCCTTATACAGGCTGATTGTTTGTTCTTTTTACGTAAACGTTTGCAATTTTCATTGTACCAAATTTTGTTCTCATTATTTTCCTCTTCTATGGCAACAGCCCTTCTTGTGTATTCCTATTTATCACTCATATCTCACAGTCATAAAATGCTGTCGGCCTGAGATAGGGCAATACATATTCTATTTTGCGCTTCTTGACAGCTGTTTAGTTATTAATAAGTGATTGACCGCACCAAGACATTTAATTGCTTTAATTAGTCTGACATCAATTTCTTTTTATTCTTCGTGTTTATTACTTATTCTAGATCTCCCCAAATTTCATTTCATTCCCATATTATGCGTTCAAAATTGTATTTTTATGTTTTCTGTCTCTCTTATTAGCATCAATTTACTTCTCTTATGAGTTTATGAGCAGTCCTGTATTTCAGTGTGGTTTCCATCAATCTCGTACCTCTTCCTGCAATTCTTTTATACTTCTATCACTGCCACGTCATCGGCATATGCGATAACCTGATGACTCCTGTACATCAGATATCCACCTCCAGTTGGATGTAAGTAGTAATTTTGATCAATATTGTGCTCTTTAAATTATCACGTTGACAAAGATTCTCCTTGTCTCAAACTGGTGGTCACTATAAAATCTTTCGATATCCTACCCTTACATTATTTATTGTTTTATGTTAGGTCATCTTCAAGCCAACTTCCCAGGCACTTTATACTGCTGCCCAATTTTCATCAACTTACTTTTTTTAACAGAATTATATGCCCTTTGAAAACCTATAAATATCGTAGCTGCTGGGATTTCGTACTCATAACTGGTCGTCTTATCCTGGGCTTCCGGAATCCTGCCTAGTACCCTCATATTTGTGGTTCGATTATTATTTCTAAGCTTCTCTTGACTAATGTCGATAGCGTAAACCATGTCTATCTAGCAAGGATATTCCTACATTGTTGTTAAAATCAATCATATCTCCACTTCTGAAAATAGATATTACCGTCGACTTTTCCAAAGCTTTGGCGTTTGTTTCGCTTTGTAAGAATTAACTCGCATACATTTTGCATAAAGTCGTATTGATACGACTAATTTAAATAAAATATGGTGGATCATATTTTATATTCCCTCCTGTTATACTATTTTTTGCTGTGTCCTCTAAATTAGATTTGAATAGTTGTCGAGGACTACCACGGCCAGAATCTTTGTTATAAACCGTGTCATTTTGAAATAAATACAAAAAAAAAGAATTAAAAAATAAAATGAAAATCTAGATGATCAGGAAGGCATTTCTTTGTATCTAAAAGCTACGACATTTGATACAGCCTAGCCTTAAATAATAAAGATTTTAAAAAATGTAACAAAATATATAATTGTGATTAAATAAAGTAATTACCTATTTTTCTCTTACGGACAGATTAGTAGCGGTGAAGTAGCGATAAAATGACAAAATAGACTCAAAGAAGCGTTGGCCAAATAAATTTAGTAAACGCAACGCTTGCACACAAAATAGTGGTAGAATTTCAAATTGGTTAAAGTATGGAAACCCGAAAGTTAAATTCACACCAAATTCGTTATGCGCAACTCGACCCTCGTGCATTTTAGTGTAGCTCAACTTCCTGCCCTCTACGGTGCACATGAGTACTTATGCGAAGTGTAGGAGTGCGCAGAATTCTTACTTTTGCAGGGAATTTATTCTAGCGGAGCTCTCACATCTATCTCAAATTGTACACAAATTCCTATAGCCAGCTCGTAACCTTCCACTCTGTATGTACATACAGTATCAGACAAAAATGAAGCAACAAACTACTCTTTGATAATATTTTTGTAAAAAACCGCAAATACCACAAAGACGCCTTATCATATTTACCCAGCTGAAATATCAGGTAAGAATACACAACATGTGTTATTGTTCCGCCTCATCACCTCGGCATTCTTTTATTTACAACAACTTACTCAATATTAGTTCATTTTAAGGAGGACACAAGTAGAGCAATATTCATAGTTTATACCAAATTTTATTCATTTTACAACCTGACAGTGCTGTAAAGAGTATCTATAATTTATTGTTTTTAACTAAAAGAAACATGGCAAGTTATTCCAATATCAATTGAATTAAAGGCAAAAGTAATAACTGCACATTTGAGATATGAAAGATTTGAAGAAAAAAAAATGTTACAACGTATCAAAAACGTCCTTTATTATTGATATAGTGCGTACTAGCAGAAATGATCCATGGGAGTCTGCACCGCAAATAAAGGCTGATAGTCATAATTTAAATGTTAGTAGCAGAACCTTTCAAAGAAGATTAGTAGAAGCTTGACTATTTTCAAGAAGACCGGCAAAGAAATCGCTTATTAGTAAGAAAAATAGAAGCGCGGGACTAGAATTTGCTAGACAGCGTATTACGCGAACGGCAAATGATTGGAAAAACGGGCTTTCCAGTGGCGAAAGCAAATTTTATCTATTTAAATCAGACGGCTTGAGGCGAGTACGACGACTAATTAACGAAAGATACAATCCAAAATACACAACAGCTACTGTGAAGCGCGATGGTGGTGGTGTTATGCTTTGTGGATGTTTTTCCGCATACGGTATGAGGCCTCGGTACTTCGTGCAAGGCATCATAGATCGTTATCATTATCGGGATATATTACAGGATGTTATGTTGCCTTATACACAGTGAGAGATGCCTCTGAGGTTTATATTCCAGCACGATAACGATCCAACTCTTCAAAGTTGGTGAAAGAGTAGTTCATGTAAAAAAAAATGCGTCATGAAACGGCCAGCTCGACTTAAATCCCATATAGCATCTGGGAAGAGGTCGAGAGACGTATTCGTGGCCACACATATCGCAATAAGGCTGAACTTAACGAAAACATCGGACGAATTTGGAAAAATATGGATGGTGCTGTTATTGAAAAATATTGGCGTCAATGCCTAAGAAATGTGCTGAAATCATAAAACAAAAAGGTGTCGCAACTAAATATTAGTTAATATTATAATAATTCATTACTTTCTTTGTTGTTATTCATTGGTTTATGGAATATTTATTTTTGTTGCTTTACTTTTAACGGGCTTGCCATTGTACAGGTGTGTTCAATATAATAGGAGTGAGTATACCAAACATATTCAAATAAAAAAATTTAACATCTAGCAAAATGCAAACCTTGCAATCTTCTAGCACCATATCGAACTGAAATCTTAAAGTAAAGGAAACGCACGCATCCACTTGTGAATATTTCTTTAGTTATGATGCTACTCGCTCATTTCTTTCTTTGACCTCCATTTGTGATGATCAAAAAAATAGGAGTGTGTGTTATTATTTGATGCTAGAAGTCTTTAGTTTAAAAATTGGTTTAAAAAATTAAAAAGTAAGTATTAAAAAGTAAATAGGAGATGTTGGGCAAAGGGTTTTACGTATTTGTTTTATTATAGTGGGACGCGGAAGACATTGCGACGAAGAAAAACGCCAACTTATTAAAAACCTTCGAAGAGAAGGTAAAAAACAATAAAGAAATAAAAAAAAAATTGGGGTGCTCGGATCAAATGATAGCCAATGCCATTCATTATCTTACAAAATAAACCCGAAAAGCGTCGCCGGAAACGTAAAACTGCCAGCGAAGGTAATCGACGTATAGTTCAGGAGCATGTCAACTGACCAAAGGAAAAATGGAGAAATATTTTGTGGACGGATGAAAGTAAAATAGTGTTATTTGTGCGACTGCAAATGCTGTTTCAACAAGACAATGACCCGAAACATAGTAGTAGATCTGCGAAGGAATGGTCTCGGGTCAATGGGGTTGAGGTCATGGCATGGCTTGCTCAACACCTGACCTCAATCCCATTAAAAATCTGTGGGCAGATATAGAGAAACGTGTTGTCGGCCATAGACCCCCCAGCGTTAAAGAATTGTGGCGTACAGTTCAAGAGGCACGGCGGCAAATCCCACTGAAATGATGTCGTGATCTCATGGATTCCATGCCCCGCAGATGTGAAGCAGTAATCAAAAATCGCGGGTATTCAACAAAATATTTAAAAACCATGCATTTCTTTATCATTTTAATTATCTAACTATTTGTTTTAGGTTAGGAGGTATAGGATACGGTGGCTTAAAATAAATTTAAGTTAAAAATACCCCTTACCACCTTGTTGAGTAAAGAACTCTGTATACGTATTTCGGCAAATAAGTTGCCATCCTCAGCAGAAAACCACAAAGGAAAAAAATAATGTCAGGCATAGCAATCCGAGAACAATCCTGCTCTAATGTTGATAGTGGCGGTCTAAGAGCAGGATTGTTCTCGGAGTGCTACGCCCGAAATTATTTTTGTCCTTTGTGGTTTTCTGCTGAAGATGGCAACTTAGTTGCCGAAATACGTATACAGAGTTCGTTACTTAACAAGGTGGTAAGGGATATTTTTAACATAAAAACTATTTGTTTATTTAAATTATGGAGGTACGTGAAACACTCTTATTATTTTGAAAAGTGAGTTATCAGATTGTTTTATAGAAGTATTTTTTTTTGTTTTACATAATTTTGATGTAAGTATGAAGATGTATAGAGAAACTAGATGAACTGAGTAACGTGCTATAAAAGAAATACACAATAAAATTCAGGTTATCGTTAAGAAATAGAACTTTTTGTTTTGTTAAAGTCACTCCCATTATTTTGAACACAACTGTAGAATAATAATATTTCTATTTTTAATGAAATTCATTTTCCACTATTTTCTTTAAATCTACATCCACATGAGACACAAAAATGTATTGAATCAATTCTATAAATAGATACGAAAATCCAATCACAGTCTACTTTGATTTTTCAATAATAGTCTGATAAACATGTTTGTTGCTCCACTTTTGTCCGATACTGTATATATGTAAACATGAATTTATTTATGTCACCCAAACGAGACTGAACCTGTACTTTAATCAACACACTTTTTCTGTTACGTGAAATGACGGCTATTAAATTCTGAGAAAATGGCATAACATTAATAAGATACCGAATGAACTATTTAATAATATCCAAGATAATACAATAATTGCACGTCATTACACCATACAAGGTAACTAATTATTCCTATAACAACACTACAGAAGTATTTATTTAGTATACACAAAGTATCATTTTTAAAATCATTAACCATGAAGCAGTGATAAAATGAGTCATAATTGGCATATGACTTTGCGACATACATATGTATATACTTTTTTATGTTGTGCCAGCTACATCTAAACAAATTCATTGATTATACGTAAGAAACAATACTACATGAACACGTTGAAAAATGGGAAGTACACGCTCCCGGAAAATTATTTCCATGAATTTATATTATAAGCCATTCATTACATCCAGAGTGAATAATAACACAGATATCGTTAGTATTTAGTGATAAGCAACTGAGCAGTCCTGTTTCCTTCCAATTAGCATAAATGGGAGAATAAAAGAGTAACAACAACGATCCAGCTTACGTTTTAAGTGTTAGATAAGAAAAAACATCACTTCTGTACTGCAAGAGTTAAAATACTCTTTATTTTCTAAGTAGTCCAGTAATAAATCAATTGAAAATTCTTGGAAATAATTGCGAATGATTCATACTCCATATGTGAGACATAAACACTAGGATCACCATACATATGCATGCTGCGGTTCGAATAAAATAAATATCTTAAGCGTCAGTTACAATAGAACATATGCACAGTGGTGCGCAAATAATGGCAGCGCTTATAAAACTATCATTTATTCTATATAAATAAATTAAAAATGAATCCAGAAAATAACAACCTACCTTTGAGGAATATGTAAAAAAAACAATGTGCAAAATAATAACAGTGTTTCTAAATACAGAAAATAAAACGATATTCTCCATAAATAAAGAACCAAAACTAGTTACAATAATTAATATTTTGTGGCAACTATTATTTTTTAATACTACTAGATGTTGATATCCCGCAAGAAATATTGTAGTTCGGCCATTTTCAGTTGCTGTCCACAATTTTTTAATATTTACTGGCTTTGCGTTACCCACAGCTTGACATCACAAACTTCCGATTTGATTCATGTCAGGGCGTTGAGCTTATATACGAGGGATGTCCGGTTACTACGGTACATTTGTAAATTAAAGACAAACTACTTTATTTATAGAAATCAAACACACTAAGTAAAACCGTGAACTGTTAACTAATTTTCAACATAATCGCCGCCAATGTTAAGGTACTTATCCCACAAGCTTCTGTAAACCCTCTTCGTAAAAGGTGCGATCCAAATTTGTAAAATACTTCTGTACTTCCTCTTGAACTACATCGTCGTCTTCAAACCTTTTACCCGACAAATGAGCTTTCAACGGCCCAAAACAATGAAAATCAGAAGGACCCAGGTCTGGACTATGGGGCGGATGGGCAATAACTTTTTTTCGCACACCTTCGGGATCATCGTTCAGAGCTGTGCGTCACTTTTGAACTGCTTACACCAAACACTAACTTGTTTTCGACTACTTCTCCGTAAGTATTTTTTTAATGAATTTCGGTAGGTGTTTCATTATAGCAAGCAAAAAACGAATGACCGCTCGCACTTCAAGCTTGGAGTATGTTACTATCGGAACTGACATTATGTGGCTGTCATTTCACACGTTGTACTGAACCTAAGGCAATGACAATAGCCACCTAGGCAGTACATATGCACATGTAAAATGCGTGCAAGTTACAACTTGATCGGTACGACGTAGGTGGTGTGTCGCGCAAACGTACCTTAGTAACCGGACATCCCTCGTACTTATGATGAGCATTCATTATTCCATAAATTTTAAAGATTTGTCCAAAAAACACCCCCAAACCATTACTTACCGTACACCGTATAGCCGCCGTGATTTATCGTCTTTGATCAGATCAGTTCTGGTGTTCGGTATCGAATGAGACGCGATTCCGTAGTCGTCGACTAGTAAGAAGGGGTGTCTTTCAGGGACGTCTTGCCCAGTGTTTAGCATCCACCAACCTTCTTCCAATAAGCGAAGCACTAATGCTAACTTGCAATACCATAAAAGTAATAAAAGCGATTCTTTGTCACGATTTGCCGATCAGTCTTTAATGTAGTTTTTCGTTTTCTACCACGCGATTCCATATCTTTTTTTCGTGTAATGGCCTTCCTTATCGCGTTGGTAGAATGGAGAAGACGAATAATTACATTCTATTAATGTAAATTTACAAAAATATTGGAAGTACTGCCCTGCTGTATAATGAAATAATTACAATTGTTATTATTATGTAACCTTTTGATACTATAGTCACCACTAGTTGGTTTAAAATTGTTCCTAGGACCACGATTTCTAAATTTACCACCATTAGTTTGCACACGAAAATAATACCTCGTTAAATATAAACTTGAGCTGTGTAGCAATTGTTTCAGACAAATTGTCGTTCTATGTCAATGCTATGAGAAGGCTCAATATTATCGACTTTCGACTAAACGTAGTCTCAATACAAGGAGTACATATTACGTCATATTCGTTTTGGACGCTAGAATCATGAGACACGA
The DNA here is from genome assembly GCA_031763485.1 of Osmoderma eremita. Classification (NCBI taxonomy): domain Eukaryota; kingdom Metazoa; phylum Arthropoda; class Insecta; order Coleoptera; family Scarabaeidae; genus Osmoderma; species Osmoderma eremita. The sequence goes on from JARFOC010001335.1 coordinate 9,728, forward strand.
GTCTATTATACTATGTTTAGGGGAGTTTACGCTTTGAGTTCAGCGGCGTCGGTAAAATTATCTGTCAAAATTCAAAATTGAGTCTGCGTCTGAACTTGTGGGAGTTGGTCGAATTTTTGTCTTGTTTTTTGTTATTTCTTATTACTATTATTCAATTTATATTAATAAGTGTATTTTTCAAGACATTTTTCATATTTCGTTTATAGAGTCAGTTATTCAGTAAATTTTGACGCTGTACCCCTTATCAGCTTAAACCACCTACGCCACTGATGGCTTTAGTTTGCGTATTCTACGTTGATATTATGGTCCCGTAATATGTATTTCTTAGATGGAAATTAATCTACTATACATCATTCACTTGAAGAAAATTGCGTTGAGAAAGATGGGCTTATATTTTGGACGTTTGCTATTGGCTAATATACGTAAGACAGAATTACACACGGCGAAAAAAGCTGACTGTGCATACAAAATTTATGTTGGATAAAATGAAATTCTTGATCGCTACGTTTCTGGAATGTCAGTTGTCAAATTTCTGTGGCTGCTCTTGGTTGTATATTGGGTTGTTTCTTGTGTTTCTCGTTTTATCATTTGTTTAGCACATTGCAGAAAAAGAAGTAGAATTATAATACTACATATTAGGAATGAAAATCGTTTTGTTGAAAATGGGTTGCTATATTTTCAATCGAAAAAAACCTCCGATTATCACGAGGAAATGCATGGTGAAGTATTTACAGAGTAGATGAGATATGTTTTACCATTTTTAGAACAAAATTGTGTTATTGTAATGGATAATTCACCATACCATTCCATCAAGGCAGATAAAATACCAACGACTGCGTGGAAAAAGGATATTTTAATTAATTGGCTTATTTCAAAAGGAATTGCGTGTGATATCTCATACGTAAAAGTTGAACTTCTGGAACTGGCTAAAAGCTATCTAAAAAATAATCTGATGGTATAGCAGAAACTGGTTGTAAAATTTTAAGGTTGCCACAATATCATTGCAGTTTAAAGAACTACTATGGGCTCAAGTGAAGGAGATGTAACTGAAAATAACAAAACTTTTAAACTACCAGGGATAAAAGAATTATAAATTGAAGGACTCTAACTAGTAACTGCTGAAGCATGGACAAATTGGATCAAACAGACCATTGCCGAAGAGAGTAAGATGTATGAGCTACATTGTGGAAGATATGATGGAAAAATTTATTATTACCGTTAATACTGGATCATCATCGGAAATGTCCTCTCTAAGTGATGCTTTTGCATTATTAACATAAAAAAATGATATTTTAAGTAATTTGTACATCGTTCTATAAAAAAGAACTAGTAAAGTGTCTCATAAAAGTTTATTTAATTGTCATTAGAATGTAGTGTTACTTTCAAAAAAAAAAGACATTTTACTTTCAAATTACCCGCCATTATTTAATCGAGTTAAATTTTGGCAGTGTTATAAGGAAGCCGATAACAGCGCTATCTACTATGTTTTTAAAGTGAATGCAGTATAATGGGACAAAGTTATTCCAATATTACCATTGCTTTTGTTGTCACTGCTATTATTTCGCACACCACTGTATGTATCCAAGTCGAAGTGATCTCTGCTTTTTTTCCTTATACGCTCTTAATTTTATATCCCTACCCATTTTGTCGGGGTGCAAGGGAATGGCAATTATATGTCTTTTCGGAGAAAATGAAAGGTAGAACGGGTATTAAAAACATTTCGAAAGCGAAAATTTTGTACTATACATACTGAATCCACAGCTTAGTTAAAAAGTACAGTTATTTAACACTTACAATTTTCATTACTAGATCTTTAAATAAATAATGAAAAATCTAATCTAATTTCGTTTTCATTTTATTGCTAATTCTAATAGGCATAAATAACGATTTAATTAAACATTTCAACAGCTTTATAACTTTTTTATTGCATTTCTCCTACCATTATTTGCCCAAAATACAATGGATATTATTAAAGCAGAACATAAATACTTTTATGTAGGTGATAAAATTCGACAAACTGTAAACCAAGAGGCATTAAATTTATGATCAATAAGAAATATACCTATATATGAAATCATGATCCTGAAGTACTTAAATTAATAAGTAAAAGTTTGCATGTAACAGAGGCGAGAGTTGTCTTACAGGTTTACTTATGTAATCGCGTTGTGGACATTCGTTATAGATCAAACAAGCAGTTCTTCGGATACAGTTATCTCTTCCAAGTCGAATGATCTTAGAGGACAAAAATAACACTTACGAAGATTGACCTAAGCGTATGGGAATCACGTTCGGTGTGATGTGAAAATATGCGAACTGTTCTCATATTATTAAGTGATAGGCATTTGGGAACCACACAGCGAAGTGGTTCATACATTCATATCTGTACTTCCTCGAGAATGAGTTATGAGAATATACTTTTACCGTTACTATGAATAATGAACATACGTTATGTATCCAAATTGATGAAATAAATTACAACTTATTATTTATTCATTCATCTTTTTCTAAAATGTTCCAAACAAATTAACTGCGAGTTAATATCTGCACGCTATACCACTTGGTATCTACTTGGTATCGTAACGACTAACAATACAATTTTAATGTTATAAGGGAAATGTGTCCTCCTATGCCCATAATAACTTTACCTGCTCCGAATTTTAATTATTTGCTTTGTTTCTGTTATACCGTGGATTTTTTGTAACGTTACACATAGCTATTTCTCACAGGTAACGTTAAGCGATATAATAAGCAATCAGTTATAGGTACATTAACGTGTTTGAGTATAGATTTATGAAGAGTATTATTAATTAATTATCTCTGGCTAGCATGCTTTAAAGGAAAATTTATTTTTTCTAACCAAAAATTTCCAGCATACCATGAAAATTTTAAATCTACTACGAAACACGAAACTGTTAAAATTTATTAGGAAATTATAGTGGAATTTGGTACGGAAGTATTACTTGTGTTGGCAAAACAGAGCCACGAAGAATTTGGTTATGTTTTCAACAAAGAAAGTGCAAAATTTCAACTTGGAATGAAGAAATTATTTTATTCTAACGATTAATTAAGACAAACAAAACAACATAACAGAGGTGAAATGTAATTTCACAGCAAGTTGTGTAAGGCTCCTCCTTGGCTTTCAAGGCACTTCTGGCTTTATTCCATCTTCATACAGTACGTTTACGGTCTTTCAGTTCGTTCATATTACGTATTTGCGTGTTATTATAAACTTTACTCTTTAGATAACTCAAAGAAAGCAATCGTTTGGATACAAATCAGCTGATCTTTTGAGGGTTCTGCATTCGTGTCAGGTTTTTTGCATGAGGATTTGTACGGGATCAATAACTAATGGATTAATGGAAAGGAAATTTAGTATTTTTCAATGAATAAATGTGGGATACAACCCTGATGTTCTGACCTCACCATTTATTATCTACTATGAAACTGTTAAAATATTACGATATACTAGAATTTGGTTGTGTTCAATAAAATACAAAATTTCAACTTTGAATGAAGAAATTATTTTATTCTAATTGTTAATTGAGACAAACAAAAGAAAGGTAAATGTAGGTAAATGTAGCTTTGTTAAACCGAATTACTTCATCTTCCTCCAAAAGCTTTTGATGATTTGTATTTTGTATAGCTTATAATTGAATGCTTTCACGATTTTATATATCGAAGCGATCCTATATACCGTTCCTCTACATAACTTAGGATATTCAGATTGATGTGTTCTGTTGAAACGTGATTGGTTTTATTTATTTTTCTGTGAGAACACAACCATCTGCTTTGAATTTGTTAAAAATATTGAGAATAGTTTTCGCACAAGGTATAACCCTTCAGGGTAATCGACTGAAAATCCGTCTTAAATTATTATTATTCTTCTGGTACCACGTTATCATTGCCACCTCTTCATTTTTGTATTACCTGTTCATAATGTTGTTGCACTAAGTGGACTGTATATTTTTTGTGTGATGAATTAAATAACACTTTGATTTACTTAACTACTTTAATGATTTAACTGGTTTGTGTGTTTTTTGTCTATGTCGTGTTAATGCCATTATGTGAATGCAGATTGTAAGTACTTTTACCACAGCGCATGCGTGAATGCATAGTGTGTATTTGGTTGCAGTGTAACACATAATTTAAATAAATTTTCAACTTTTCAATAAAATGTATTTAATTTGTGATTGATGTATGAATGAATATTAAAAAAATAAATTATTAAATTAATAAACATACAATTGTTTCTTTTTCACCTGACAACGCGTTAATGTATAACTGGTTGCGTACTATGCCGCTTAACGTTACCTGTAGGAAATATCTATGTGTAACGTTACAAAAAAGCCCTGTATGTGCATGTATTATTTTAAGTAGTCTAGCCTGTATATTAAAGTGCCTTGAAAACAGTATGAAACCCCGCTGACGTTGGTGCCGGTATAATACTGCACAAACATGGGTTCAATACGATGTAGAAGTATTGATTTAATGTTTTTCCCCATTTTTCCGCATTACACTTTAATAAAGAACACCACTTCGAACAAAGTAGGTAGTACTACATACATACGTTGTAGGTTAATGATTATTTCATTATTAATTTTGTTTTCATTCCACGGGCGCTATTTTTAAACTACTTTAAAAATAGCTTACGTGAATTTAGATCCCGTTCATACTTTTTAAATTCCATGATATTCTGCCGCTTAAATAGCTAAAGTGATCGATAAACGATACACCTTACTTAGAATAATGAAAACGTATTTCTGTATGAAACTACGTAATTTTAATAAGGGCAAAATTTTATTTTAGTGACATCCATCTCATAAATTATACATTTCGATATTGAGCATCATATTAACTACTTTCTTTGTTTTACAAGCTTTTATCCCAGAGGTGATATGCAGCTATGGTGATCCCAGAGGTATATTTATATATTTTTAAATGTATTTATATACTTTATTTTTTAAGCTTTTATTGATACCTAAGAAATAAAATTTTGCATAACACATTAGGGCGGGAGTACCATACATACAGTGATATTCCTCATGCCTAGAACACGGTGATTGCTACATTTGCCGACGACACGTGCATTGGTGCAACAGGTCACACTAATCACTAAATCATGACGTAAATGTAAAGGCCTTTGATAGAATATACAATTGTACCAAAAAGTGGAACGTAAATCCAATGAAAATAAATATTCGTCCATGTAAATTTCACTAACAGAACGACTGACGATATTAAGAATTTATATATTAAGTATTTAGGCATGAAGTTGGACGTGAGATTAATATGGAAGGAAGGATATTTTACTTAATTGGCTTCTTTCAAAAGGAATTGCCTGTGATATCTCATACTTAAAAGTTGAACGTCTGGAACTGGCTAAAAGCTATCTAAAAAATAATCTGATACCCTATGTAATCAATGAGATGGTATAGCAGAAACTGGTTGTAAATTTTTAAGGTTGCCACCATATCATTGCAGTTTAAATTAGATAGAACTGGTATGAGCTCAAGTGAAGGAGTATGTCGCTGCAAATAACAAAACTTTCAAACTACTAGATAAAAGAAGGACTCCAACTCGTAACTGCTGAAGCTACGGCAAATTGGATTAAGCACACTATTGCCGAAGAAAGTAAGATGTACGAGCTGGATAATATTATAAAAGATATGATGAAAGAATTTATTATTACCGTTAATACTGGATCATCATCGGAAATGTCCTCTCTAAGTGATGCTTCTGCATTATTAACATAAAAAATGATATATAAAGTAATTCATTTTATAAAAAAGAACTATTAAAGTGTCTCATAGAAGTCTATTTTGTTCCATAGTGTGTTTGAATATGTGAAATATAGAATATATCTGAAATAAAATTCTTTCCATTTTTTTTTTGGTTGGATTAAATAAACTGAATAAACGTAAACCTATATTTTTCTGAAACATTTTACCAGCATATTTGTCATTAGAATTTAGTGTTACTTTCAAAGAAATTGACAAAAGTTATAATAAAACTGACATTTTGCTTACAAATTCCCCGCCATTATTTAATCGAGTTAAATTTGGCAGTTATACGGACACCCATAGCAGGGCTATCTACTATGTTCTTAAAGTGAATAGAGTATAATGCGACAAAGTTATTCCAATATTACCATTGCTTTTGTTGTCACTGCTATTATTTTGCAGATCACTGTATGTACGTAAACATATGTAAACACATTATATTGACAGTATAATATAAAAAATAAATTTACAAATCGTGTTATATACAAGATGTCTATTATGTACATATATACATAAATTCTGTAAAAAACAATTTTATTTTGGTAAATCTTATATATGTACAGTTAGAAAACTGATAGTCATACAGAGAATACAATTAAATTTTGGCACGCCTAAACAACAACTATTTAAGAGGTCAATGTCTTTAATAAAAACTATTTATAACAGTGGTGCTAAATACAAGCATTTCAAACTTTTATTGCTTTGGTTTATGTAAATAAATTTAGTGTTTTGCAGACATATCCCTACCCATTTTGTCAGGATGCAAGGGAATGACAATAATATCTCTTTTCGGAGAAAATGAAAGGTGGAACAGGCATTAAAAGCATTTCGAAGGCGAATATTTTGTTCCCTAAAACGAGGAGAATAAGAGAGAGATCAGAGACCTCTCGTACTGGGACTCCAAAACAAGATATAACTGTCTTGGAGATAACGGCCAGACAAGACTGCAGCAAAGTCATAACGAAAAGCTATTTTCTGGTGCTCAGCTCAGGAATCTGAGAAAGGAACAATAAATAGCAGCCGAAATGAGAAGGGAGCAAAAACTTCCACGTCGATCACGATAAATTCAAGATGGCAGATGAAAACCAAACCACCAAGGATGGAAAACAAGGAGAAACAAAAAGAGGGAGACGAAAGCCATACCAGTGGGGGTCGAAAGAATACTGCAGTAATATACATATAACAAGGCAAAGTTATGGTAAATTCTTTAGTACGGAGTCATCAATGAAGTAGGTTGATATTGAGGACCTAAATTGCAGGCCGTGTGAAAGGTCAGTATAGGGACTCAATATCACACATATGGTATGAATGCGAGATCTGAGATCCTAGAAGACAATCTTTGTAAAACCAAAAATGAACCCAAAGAACTATATAGGCCAACCGGCCAAGGAGCTGTACAGGTTGCTACAAGTTAATGGAAATGGGTGGTATAGTGCATGGGTAGAAGCAATGAGGGAAAGCGAAGAGGCTGTGTTGTGTGTTGCCAGGACTGCTACGAAAAAAAAGGACTCACTGGGACAAAAATAAATTTCCTGAATATATGAATAAATGAATTTCGTGTTTCATAATGTAGTGGATTTTGTTATCTCAAGTTGGTCACAATGAATTTAAAGCATTAGTAAAGTTAATTCATAGTTGACTGGTAATGCTATAAACAAATTTAATAAATATAAGTTTTACTTATTTTACGATTATAAAATCGTAAAATAAGTAAAAAATTATTCTAGATAATGATTTCTAATCCTCAATTCCCAAAGAAACCTTTTTAATTAAATATTCTCTAATAAACACACTGTTCGGATTACTCCTCCCGCACAAAGTATTAATTAATTCTGGACGACACGTGTTTCGGGAATACGTGGATTCCCATTAACTAGTCGTATAACCGAACGGGAATAATGGGTATCTACGTATTCCCGAAACACGTGTCGTCCCCAAATTAATAAAGACTGGGGGGAGCGGGGAAGTAATCCGAACAGGATGTTTATTGTGCTGCTCCACAGTCCTTTCAATTTTTACCAAACAATTTTCTTTTAAAATATGTGGTTACTTTATGAGCCATTTCCCCCCATATTTATTGAGACGCCTGTGGTATTTTAACTGATTCGCCAATTGATGGCAGGAAATTCAAATGACTTCATTACTTTATCTGAATCTGTAGCACATATCTATATATGTATCATATTAAATCTAAATCATTTCTTGATTTAAACAAATATTGTGCTTAGGAGGCATATGATAAGCCCATATATGCGCGAACAATTCGACATCTTGACTTAAAATCACCCTAATCTCCAGAGAAATATTACATATATTCAGAGTTAATATATTATTATTGTTTATTAAAAAGAATACATATACCTATGATTTATTTGAAATAAGTAAAAAATCTTGTATGAATTGACTCTATCTAACAAATGTTTCAATCGAGAAAACAAAATCTTGGTACTTTCTACTGAAACAACATTTTTATAGTACATAAACACACACACAAAAAGTCACTTCTTGATTTAAACAAATATTGTTCATAAGAAACATATGATAAGCTCATATGCAGGCGAACAACTAGTCATTTTGAAATTAAAACAAAAATATTTTTGACTTAAAACCATCCTAATCTCCAGCGGAATGTGTTCAAAGTTAATATATTCTGTTTATTAGAAGGAATATATGAAACATTTGAAATAAGATTGTTGTTTCAATTGACTATCTAACAAGTGTTTAAGTTGAGAAAACCAAATCTTACATACTATCTGGGCACTTATAATTCTAAATAAAATATATAAAAACAAATAAACTATCTTTAATTTAAAATATTACTTTTATGTGTGCATAATCCACTAAAAACCGGACAAAACCGACACGGCACTTTACGACAGAACACGAACAACAAATACAGAACCTAAAGGAGATAAATATTTAAAAACAACCGAGTCAAATTCCCTTTAGTGTTATTCTGGAAATATTTGTTTATGGCACTTTTGTTGAACCTTATCGTAATAAAATAAACCAACATTTAATGTTATATTATGTAGAAAAAAAGCATCTTTGAAGACGCATTATGATTACCACCATATCAAGCGATAACTAATCTATTGTTTACGGGTAATAAAAAGTATCCTAGCGTGAACACAGTTAATTGAAGTAATTGTCTAGGTATGCTACATCGCGGCCTTATCGAATATTTCTCATGAATTGTATTCCTTGCATTAAAATTATTTACGTAGACATTGAAAAAAATGTTTAACACCGTTAGGTGTATGTTTATATACCATGAAACATAAAGCCACGAACACCCATGAATGCGCATAAACGCGAGTGTGGATAGTTTTGGCGCCTATTTACGTTTTTAACGCGTGTTCCCGAGTAAAATCGTGTGTTCGTCAAAAGGTTCGCGGGTGAGAAACGCGAACGCTACCCACTTTCACGGCTTTCGGAGTAGTCGCGGCCACAGTGCATCCACATGTTCTGGTTTATTGAACCGTATCCTTTGTGATCTAATGATTTCGTAGTGCAAAGTTCCAAGTATTGCTGATCTGGCATCCATCCTCGCGATTGAAGTTGTTGCTATTCTTCTTTATTTCTATAGATTCACGTATAATTCTTGGATGATAGTGGGGTGGCGCTGGATAAATACAGTACGTCGTCGTAATCAATGCGGTGGTCCCCTTGTCGATGTAGATGTTCGACTACCGCTGACTTCTCTGTATGTCCCATGTAGCTTTTACCACAATGTCACATCAATTCATATATGCCTTTTGTTTGCAGCTTCGATAGGTGGTAGCAGTTGTTCTATTTTCTTTATTGTGTTGAACCGAGTGGAGATATTCTTCGATTCCTAAATCTTCTTCCATCTGTCCATGCCTCCTACAATATAGATATATATATCCTCTGTCCTGGTGGTTTTCGTATGTCTTTGGAATTATACCCATTATTTTGTAGATTACGTTGGACGTGTTGAATTTCCTCATGCTTGCCTTCTTCGTTGCTGATCTTCTCCGCTCTCCTATATAGTGTGTTTCTGAGGGACCTCTTCTGTTGTGGTGAGGTGTTGCATGAAGATATCGATCTGTGTGTTTTCTTGCGGTATACACTGCGGCCAAATTCTCCCTTGTCGGTGAGTTTAACCAATACATCCAGGAATCGAAAAACGATCTCTGCCAATATCGGGCAAGTAGGCACGTTCAAAAATTAAAGCATATATTATGTCATGAATCCGCTGCTGGGCGTTAGATGTCTCTGGAGTTTTTACGAAAGAGTCATTCTAACGTGAAGTTGACGATACGGCGTACTGAACGGGCAACAGTCATTCCTCCGCCGTACACTAATGAGGATTAAGTAGCCCGAAACAGCTGTGCGTGAGGATGTCTGTTGCTACACAATCAGATTTCTTGCGCGATCCCCAAAAATATATTTATATACTTTTAAATATATTTATATGCTTTCATTTTTGAACATCCAGAAATGATAAATTTTTCCTCAATTTCCATGGTAAACTTAAGATTGATATGCTGTTGGTTAATGTTGCACCGCTTCTCGTCCGTGTGGCCATATCACAAAGGTATCGTCGACATATCTATACCAGCTACGAGGGCTTCTTCCTGCACGAATTTATTGTTTCTTGTTCCAACGCTGCCATAAAGATGTTCACGATTATTAGTGATGCAATGCAAATTGCAAATTACATACAATGGACTTCTACAATACTTATTTCATATTTATTTATAATAAGAATAAGAAAATACATGTGTAGGTATCTAAAATATACTACTGTATTATTATGTAGTAACATCCATCGTCAATAACGAACTTAACGAGGAGTAAGTACGTTTTATCGTTAATAATAGCATAAGTTTTACACACGTGTATATGATGTATCTGGTTTGTGGTTTGGTTTTGTAGCTTACATGCAGCGGCGGCTCGTGAGTATTATTAACGGGTGGGCAGCAGTAGGCACAAAAACTGAACATTTATTATTACTATTATCATTGTACAAAATACAGTTTTTAAAGTAAAATGTACGATCCATTAAATAAATGCTGTCTAATATCAAAATCAAATACCCAATCTGCCCATAGCCATAAAAGCACAAAATGTAATAATTGTATTTGTATAACTATGAATGAAATACTGTATTAATCATGGATAACCATCAAATTTTGTATCTGTGTTGAATAATTACCCAGTTTATAATAATTTATATGTAAATAATTATAACAATTGTCCGTCGCGTTAGCGAAGAATGGAAACAAAGGACGTCTTGCCTATCTTGTAGTGACCTTAGTCGCCCTGTCACCTGTCACACATGATGAGAAACATCTCGTGTACGCTGAGTATGTAAAAGCGTAAGTTATCGGACCTGGTAGTATTTATCGTAATTGTTACAGCTGTATGCCCACAGACGACGCTCGACATTATAATAATATTCAATGCAAATTTATGTTTAATATTTTTCATTATTCAACAAATTAAATTTGTAAAAATAAATTAAATTTTTATGACGTGTATCCAATTTTTCATTTTATTTAATTATGTTTGGGTGGGCAGTGGTCACCCTGTCACTCCAGACCAGCCGCCACTGCTTACATATGTATTTGTTAAAAATATACATCGTTTGCATATATTCTTGCATATGGACTTGATAACTTTGATAAAGGAAACAGGTCATTTGTAATCATATTTTGTACGTTGTTCAGCTGAAATTATAGTCAATTTAATGTCCCTAGTGTTGTATAATTGATTTATACATATAAGCACGGCATACCCAAGAAAATACATTTGGTTATAAATTATAATATTTCATATTACACCAACAGATGAACTTACACCACATAAAAACCCAAAAAAATGTTATGTTCATTATAATAAATTTTACAAGGAACGAATTTAGTGTACAAGAAGAACATGTGCAGGAATGTATTACTAACGTTTTAGGGTAAGATACCGTTTGTGATTCTCATGTTTGTGTTGTTTTTTTTTATGCGTACCTATAAAACAAAAACCAATTCATAAGATTTAATATAAATAAATGAAATCAAATTACTAGAGAAAATTTTATACATAGAGAAAATATAAGTTTAAAAATTAAAGGTTTTCTTAATTTTAATAGCGTGTGCTACATTCACGGATAATTTACTGTGAAAGGTTATTTTGGCCTAGAGCAGTGTACTTATTTTCAGAATTTTTGTGCATTTCCTTCCCTAAAATATTTTAATAGGCCAGTCAACTTGGGAGATCCTATATAAAACATATGAAATATAATAGTGAAATAAATGTTTTAAATGATAAATGATTTGAATACAAAAAGTAAACAGATTAGTGGATGATCGTAATTCAACACTCCTACGACACTGTCGAAAATCACGACGGTGAAAAGTTTACCACACATAATGTCGGTTATCTGTCGGTTTGGCACGAATGATCAAACCCGAAAAATTAGGATCGGGCAGATATTTTGCCCGTCGAGAAAAACGGCCTGTTTTCACCCATACCACTTCAGTTTTTCGTCCGTTTTGACCGACGGTCAAGACCGTTCGGTTAGAACCGATGAAAAAAAACCGAAGTGTATGGGGCCCTTAACAGCACGGAAGCTGTACGAAGTCGCACGAAGCACTACTATCTTAGCTACTGCCCACCCAAAACGTTATCCCTAGCCGCTGCTGCAACGGATGAAAGTTCACTATATTCCATCAGCCACTTGCTGACACTGTATAAGTAAGTAATGCGAAAATGTAATATAATCAAAAATAACGCACACTACAAATTTCTGGCAAATCTTGTCATAAAATAATCGCTTTATTAGAAAAAATTGTGGAATATTTCCTTATTAATCGTTATATGACAGTATACATATAACAGTCATTATTGATTCCAAAAACAAATATAGAAAAAGGAAAAATAAATCCAGAAATAAAAAAATACCGGGTAATTTGCATTTTTAGCCGATAAATAATGTATGTAAACTCCATTCACTTCAAGAAAACAGTAGTGGGCGCTGCGATCGGCTAAAATAATAGATTATAGTTGACGGAACGTCATAAACTATAATGTATCCTTATTGGTTAGTTTTTATGGATGGATTTAAAAGCTACGTGTTCTTTTCTATAGGTATATAATGTGTGCAATCTTTAACAAATTCATGTGTAATCCAGTAAGATATTACCT
>JARFOC010001335.1:22771-35412 GCA_031763485.1 Osmoderma eremita
TTTTTGTTACAAAAGTGGAAACTATTATTTGTTAAAGGATTATATATTTTACTTTAAATTTAATAAATTATATAATATCCCAATTCCTAAATGAATGTTCGAAATGTAAATTATGTTAATGTTGAGTAATAATAAATAAAATTATGGGCTTTTTCGCTGATTCTTAATTAAAAAAGTTATATGGTTTTTTATATTTTACTGTTTGCCAGAAATTCCCTTCGAAAAAATGTGCGAGAAAATAATTATAAGTGCTTCAAGCTCCGCATATGCTGCATTGACCAGAAATTGCGTTTTTATAGCTCCCTTTTCGTATCTAATGTCATATACTTTGACATGTGCATTTTAAATGTCATAAACCCAAATAATGCAACCGGAAGTAATAATATACAGCTGATTCGACGATTTGGCAACCATGTATGGAATTCTCATAAGTTGTGTACTGTATTCGGAGATTGAGACAATCTATAGAAGGCCACACAACAATTATAGTGCTCATTAATAATTCATTACTAATTCATTCATACTAATTCATTGAAACTAATTTAAAACTTTAAAGTGCTGTCAATAGATTTTATTTTAACACAATCAGTTTCACACTGCAAAATAATCAATATAAGCAGATTAATTTCAAATATATTTTTTCTTATAAAATATATACAACAATCGGAGAAAATGTTATGTAATAAAAATTGACTTTAACCCCTTTTTGGCTGAGAAAGGTAATTGGTATGTGGAATATATTTTTGATAGAATTTTATTAAAGCTGCAACTTCAGACCAATGTGTCAATAATTTTTGCTCACACTGTATATTTGAAAGCAGATACACTACAACCAACGCTATTTTATTAATAGAGATTATCCATTAACCAGGTATGAAATATAGAGTTTATTGTATTGTACCTTGATCCATTTTAGTAACGACTTTTTCTCTTTTGAGCTTTGTAATGTACTAAGAATAAAAATTATAAATAAATACAAAATATTAACAAATTTACAAACCCGGATCGTCTACAATAAATGTTTGCAGGAATAAAAAATATTTTTGTAATAAATTTGGATTAAAAAGCCATTTGATTTCATGATTTCTTTCTACAATTTTATTGCATTGGTACCGTTTCTTTAATGCTTTTCTCTGATATGGAACTTCTGATTACTAAAATCGTTTTCGGGAGCAACCCTCAACTATTATGTTTTTTTATCTCTAAGGTGAATTAATTCTTCTGAATTTCATTTCCAATAATTTAATTCAGTTAATATAAGTTAAGTAAAACTCGGTTATTTGCGAGACATGAATACAACAATAATAATATTAATTATATTAATATAAACACAGAGCAAAGAATTCTATGACTAACGTCTCAACGCCTCAATAATGAAGCAATATCATTTCCAACTGCCACGATTGAACGCGGCTGTAGAGTTTATCATTTAAGCATTGATATTATTATGTGAAATCAATGTTATTGTTTATTTGTTTGGCGTGATTACAAAATACGTAAATCATTTTGCAATAAACTCTCCTATATATCGATAATATTATATGTATCCAAGTAATAACTGAGCAGAAAAAAGTTGTTGTAAACATTTCTGAAAATTTGTGGTAATGCTTTTAAGTTTTATACCACAAAAAATTAAGGGAGGAATTAAAAATAATTAGAATAGAATTAATTTGCTATTTTACAAACGAATTTTTTTAAATATCATAAAAAAATGATAAATAAGAAATAAGAAATTTCACGATACATACAGTATGGTCCAAAAGTACATAAAGAAGTAAGCTTACCCCCCTTTCACTAAACAGTATCGTCATATATACCATCGTTTTTCATAAAAACCACCACACAAAACTCCTATTACCGTTCCGTATTTTCGATATAACAATAATGCATGATGGGATTACGTTGAAAGTCAGATGCGCCTAACAGGTAGTTGAATGAAGTTTTATTTTTGATATAAACAGGCTGGTGAGAGCATAAAATGCCAGACAATACGCACGTGGGCCTCAAAGATACACTGTATTGTTTATTAAACGACATTACATGCAACAAAAATTATATTTATGTTTACATAATTAAATCTGAGGTCCATAAAACCTACGGCAAATGATAAGGAAAGAGAGTCCAGGCGCTGAAATTGTGGCGTGAATAAAAAACAGGTAGGGAGGGAATCTATGCTACGTCGTTAATATATACACATTTTAATTTCTGTGTCGTGTTTCTTATTTATATATATATATATATATATATATATATATTGCAATGTTACAACATGGTAATTTCTAAATGAATTTGTAAAATTTAATTTTGACGCAAGCCGGACAAATTTTGAATGAAAATTATTTGACAATTGCTAAATCAATTGTTATTTGACCAAATAAAAGAAAACTGTAAACTTTTAGAATACCGATAATCCTAAAGATGTATTGAAAATATGATTTGGAATAGTCAGGCACAAATAATTTTAATTTCGCAAATACATTAACTACCCTTTGTTTATGTGTGTGTGTTATGTTCCACCCCGTTCTTTTTTTCTAGCCTCCACTACACGTTCCAATACCTTCAATTCTTTCTTACTTCACTGCACCGATCACTTTTCTTTATGCCTAGTATTTCACTATTTTCTATACGACTGACAAATTTTACTTTTTGACTTTCTCGCGATTTGTTTAACTTTTTTTTTCTTATTTTCGACACCATCGTAAGAGCACACACTGCATTGCGATGTAATGCTACGTCCATGCTTCTCGTACTATCACATCACCGGATCATCCTTCTGATCGGATCTTAGCATTCTAAGGTAGCAACTTGGGCTCGGTTTACTGCACTGGCGTATAATTTTTCGCCTGGTAAATCCGTGATGTAATCTATAGAATCCTTCCAAGCTCCTTTATTGTGTTGTATAATGTAATGTGTGATGATTTTATGTTAATTTAGAATATATAACAAACAATAAAGTATCTACTTTGATTTGTTATCATTTTTTATACCCCTGGCTGGACTATTACTATTATTATTCACACAACAGAGTTCGCTTTTACCGGTTGAATCGGACATTGAGGGAATTCGCACGTGCGCTGTGTACAAATCTAATGTTTAATAATAATAGATAATCAAAATCGAAAATGTTTTATAGTGGAAATAACTGCGTCTTGTTTCGTGCAAACTTTTCGCGGTCACTGTAACTATTATTGTATCATAGTCAATATGGAATTAGATATATGTTTATATACACGAAAAAGGGAACGTTTCCTAGTGGTTTATCAGCAAGAACAAATGTCCATCCCTGTGCAATCAACGCCTCGTGTTTAATATAATTATATACAGCGTACAATTGTGGAGTATACAGTGTTATTTTTTATTTTGGCGTTGTGTTAATGCATACAGACGAAATGAATAATAATGGGAATGGGTAAAGTATTTTTTCATGTATTTATGAATTATCAAACAAGATTATTTTTATCACTATTTATTTTCTATTTACTTGTTTACTTTGGCATGTAATACAATGATGTATATATTCCTTTCAGAGCAAACACGCGCATGTATACAACACACATCATATCCCTCTAATAGTTAACCGCGTGTATGTATATGTAATGAGAATGAGTGTAGTATTGTATAACGGTTCACAAATCCATGTACCTATACGGAATATCAACTTACGTTTAAGTTAAGTTAGTTTAGCAATAAAAAACGGAGACGACAGATGTGTTACGCGCACAGAAAATTCAGACCACAGCAAAGACGCACACGATTCTCTTTTATTCCATTAACGCCCGTTTAACTCCCGACTTATAATTTAATTTACATCTAGTTGACATCTTTATTTAAATAAAAACAACACGCACACCTAAACGTATTTGCTATTATCATTTAATTTTCTTTTTCATACCGGTAAAGTAATGTTATAAAAGTATGATCACTCTCTTAAGAGCCTCGTCAGTAATAAATATAATTTATTTACGGTAAATACAGACAGACTGTGTCCTTACACCGAGATGTGGAAGATAATGATTATTTTTTGATTTAATATGAAAACCTTAGATTAAATAGTAAAATGTAGGAACATGAAAACATTTACCTGATTCTAATATATCTTCTTTAAGACATGACAATTACTAAATGCATACTTGATTTTGTTTTAAACCAAGGGAAATAATTTCCAGTAGTAATCTTTGAAAAAGAGTAACTCTGCAACCAATACATAAATAATTAACCCATATTCTTTTATTAAGGAAGCAGGGTTTGCTTAAAAACATAAAAAGATTATCTTCAAATAATAAAATAGATTTTATGCTCGTATACTTGCAAGATATCTTCAGGCTGCTCCTATACAGAATTTAGGTTATTCACAGTTCCGATTTTCGAAATCTGAGCGGGCAATTCAAAGGGGGTACCAATAGTACTTGTTGTTGCAAATGGACTGTATATTTTTGTGTGCTGAACGAAAACAGCGCTTCGCAATAGTTATTGGATGTTTTTTTATAGTTATTGCTTCATTTATTGTGGCTAATCCTGTTAAAATATCGTCGACTTAAAAATCATTTTGTGCTATGAAAGATTCGGTTAGAAATTCGTCTTGATAGCCTATAGCTAGTTGTTGAAGACATCTGGTTGCCAAATAAGGAGCTGATGCTATTTCGTGTGTTACTGTTTGAAGCTTGTAGGTTTGGCCTGCCTTCCATTAGGCCGTAAGAATATTTTTTGAAACGCCCGATTTTCTTCATGAATTTGAATTTGTGCATCTTTGTTATATCTGCTGTCATATCGATCTAAATCTTCTAACGATTGATGATAGCTTTTGTGATACAGCTGTTTTGAGACATCGAAGACGACTCGTAATTTTGTTGACAAACTTGACTCCTTAAGTACGTAGAAATGAGGTAGATAATAATGTTTGTTATTATAATGTTTGCAACTTCATATGTCCAACCTGAGATAATTCCTTCATGAATTAAACTTAACGCTGTTTTATTTCTTCTAAACCTCTGGTATTTTGTCAGCGCTATCTCCCTCGAAGTTCCTTATTCTGAAATTGTAGATTCGTCGACAACGAATCTTCTGTTCTTTGATGATTTTCCACAAAGTGTGTCCAACCATTTGTAGTTCTGGTGTTAAAGTTATAATTTCTACTGTCTGTTATATAAACCAAAACTTCTGTAACTGATTCTCTAATTTGTTTAGTGCTAAATTACAATATATATATATATATATATATATGTTTGAAATGTCAATGGTATGTGTGGGTATTTGCCCCTTATTTTGGGTAAAACTAACCATTGTACAATTGTTTCATAACAGTTATAACTTGATTTAATTTTAATTCTTGCTGAATGTGTGATATTTAGAGAGAGATTATGATTGCATAAGTTGTCTGTAATAAAATTAGACAGATTCAGGATCTAAGAGAGCTCTGCATTGGCGAAATTGCCTGTTCGTTTAAAATATTCACGATGACTTTTGATAATTGTACAATTGAATATTCCTTTGTATGATTGAATATTGTGGTATTTACTATTTGTTCTTTGCCTGATATCAACATGAAGCAACGTATTGCAACGCATATCGCATTTCCTACAAGTGGAGGATTGACATTCTGCTGATTTATAATTTGGCTTGAAGCAATTGATGCACAGTTTTCTTATACATCTTTTCTTCACTTGCTGCTTGAAAATAATTTTAAAAAGTTGCATTGGTAGCAACATGTATTTGTTTTGTTTTTGGTGACGCTGGCTTATGAATCTCCAATATAGATTACAGGATTGCATTGATTCCAATATTCTACACCTGCGAATTGATTAATTGTTGCTAAATTATCTCAATCGTTTCTTGTGGTAAAGTCAAATTTTCTAACTAATATATGAATTAAGCGCATATCTCATTGATCAGTCGGCAAATGTTACAACTTCAATGCACCAAAATGTTTTAAATATCCATCCAATAATTCTCTTGTGCTATTCGGTGAATCTTTCGTTGTTTTTGGCAGATCTAGAATTGCCTTAACATGGTTATCTACTATTAATTTAGTTGATTTGTACCGCTATTGTAAACATTCGTAAGCTACTGTATAGTTATCACCGGTTATTTCCACTTGAATTACTATCTACTAAACATGATATCAAATAACGCTATTTCTGAAATTCGTCTAAATTTAACTTGAAATGTATCAATGAACTGAAAGAATTGCAGAAAAGTAACCATTGGTCGGTTGATCTGCCAAATGTGTGAGTTGTTTTGCTTAATTTGCATTAAACCGATGATATATTTTTTCAAAAAATCCGTGTTCGGCGGTTGGTTTCCCTTATTTTTTCCGAATACTTCTGGCAAACAAATGGTTGTGTACCAATCAGAATTGACTGTCTGACGTTGCATCAATGGTACAGTTGCCACATGTCCGCTTTCTCTGAAGAAACCATTTGCTTCGAAGTACTTGGCTCATCTTTGGCTCATCTTGAAAGACCCATACAATCGACTGCTGTTTACTTTCGGGTTCATAGGCATAAATCCATGACTCGTCACCTGTTACGATATCATAGAGATGTTTTAAAGTACCGTGATCGTATTTTGGGAGCATTTCGTTCGACCAATCCACATGAGCCTTTTTTTTACTGATTGTCAAATTATGTGGAATCCAACGCGAACAATTTTTTTACGGCCAAATGTTGATGCAATATTGAATGTCTGCTGGTGCCACTAGTACCCAAGGATACCTCAATCTCACGATACGTCACATGCCGATCTTGCAATATCAGTTCACGCACAGCATCAATGTTTTTCGGAATGATAACTGATTTTGGATGGCTTACACGAAATTCGTCAGTGAGTGAAGCACGGCCACGATTGAATTCGGCGTACCACCGGCATACACTTGTTTTTGATGGTGCTTCATCGCCAAATGCCGAATTAAGTAGTTGAGATAATCCAAGTCGAAAATTGTAAAAAATAATGCCAGGAAAATGTTCACGAGTTAATACCATTTCTTGGCCAAGATGATTCTTTTAAGCCACTGTAAGTAACTCAAATATGTTCAAAGATGTTCTGAGTAAGTATACTGTCAAAAACGCCGAAATTTACGACACAGGTGTCAGTTGTCAGGTGGCAGCACCTGGAACGCCTATTCCCGAAATATAAAAGGCATCCCTCGTATAGCATTGATATTATTAAATGATTTCTAACTATAAGATATGGTAATTGTTCATTGAATTTTAATCATTTTACATTAAATGCATGGAAATCCTGGTTAAAATGATTTTTTAAAACGTCTAAAGGAGAAAATCTTCAAAGAATGGGCAAGATGTGTTAGTATCTGAGGAGAAAGTAAGTGTAATTGAACACATAACGAATTAATAAGTATTGTTTTGAATAAAATACGTAATAAATAAATTCTTATATATTTAGGGAAGTTTTTACAATTTTACGTAAATATATGTAGATATTTAAAAAAATATATCTAATCCCAAGGAAACATGTCTATATACTCTCATTTGGTGTAAACACAAACTTATCACTGTGGTAGATAAAAATGCCTGATAACAATGTAAACAGATTCTAGGCCAGGAACTATTTGAAGAAGAAATAGCAAAAATATCTCGAAGCAATTGATCCTAGCCACACTCTTTACGGAGTACGATAATGCGAATCGAACTTTTTACGATGGAGAATATGCAAAATGAAAGTATTAAACCGTAAACATCGTCGGTTAGAGTGGAACCCGTAGACCGTGGGTAGAGTTTCGGGCCCTGCGTTTTGGAATAAGAAGACCGCGGCTCCCCTTGTTTGTTGTTTACACCATAATGGTATCATAATAAGTTCGATGTTCGAGATATAAGAAGAGACGCTTTGTTTGTGACGGGGTTTAAAGCGAAGAAGGGGACAAGAAGACGACTGAAGGTTCGTGGGGATTTACTGGAGGCGTTATTACCCTTGCCTGTGCGTCTTTCTTAACTCTTAAAACCGTCTCAAGGAGGGGTTCCGGGAATGACCACAAACATTTTAAAATCGATCAATACCGTCCCTTATTAGAGTTATGTGTCGACACTATATTTGAATTAAGTTTATTCTGACGATGCAGCATCTTGCGGAGATTCCAAAATTCATTGCAATCGTATTAGGTTCGTGTCCAGGAACATTGTCGCTTCCATTAAATTGGTATTTGCATTTAATATTAGAGTTGCCATTAATATTCGAGGCTCAGTCGGTAAAGAAGGCCTCTGTTTTGTAGGGGGTAAGAGTAAGGGAATTAATGCTATTAAATCATAGAATACTTTCTTGTTTTTACATCTTGTAAATTAACATAAAACAATGACACATCACACTACACCAGCCGAAGAACGACGCGCCAGGGGAATTAACCAAGCTCAAGTTGCCACCATAGAGTCCGAAGGACAACGAAGAAGTCTGTTAGTACAGTTTGGAAACCGACGACATAGCAATTACGTTGTGGTCCAGTACATAATAATAGATTGCCGTGGTAATGATTACAGGGATATTTGAGATCGTAACGGGAGCAACGAATTAAATAGGAATAAAGAAATTGAAAAGTCAGAAAAGTAAAGTCTGTGAGTGAAATTAAGAAAAAGGCTATTTAAAACACGAGTGCAAAAAGGGGTGGTTGGAAAAGTGTAGTGAGGAAGATTTAGAATGTGGTACACTTCATGCACACACACAGCTGTGTTCAATATAACAGTAGTGAGTATACCAAATATATTCAAATTAAATATTTTAACATGCAGCAAAATCAAAACCTTCCAATCTTCTAGCACTAGATCTAACTGAAACCTGAAAGTAAAGAAAACGCATCCGCTTGTGGATATTTCTCTATTTACGATGCTACTCGCTCATTTCTGTGTTTGACGTGCATTTGTGATGATCAAAGAATGGGAGTGTTTGTTATTATTTGATGTTAGAAGTCTTTGGTTTAAAAATTGGTTTAAGAAATTAAAAAAAGCAAGTATTGAGAAGTAAATAAGAGATATTGGGCAAAGGGTTTTACTTATTTGTTTTATTATAGTAGGACGCGGAAGGCATTGGGGCGAAGAAAAAAAACGCCAACTTATTAAATTTTTTTGAAGAGAAGGTAAAACATAAAGAAATAAATAAAATATTGGGATGCTCGAAGCAAATGCATTATCTTACAAAACAACCCCGAAAGCGGGGCCGCAAACGTAAAACTACCAGAGAAGGTGATCGACGTATAGTCCTGTGAAGACAATCCTACTGCATCGTCTGGAGAAATGAACAAGCTGTTAGATCCTGCTGTAAGTAATGTAACTGTTCGTAGATGCTTGTTGGAATACAAATTGTACACGCGAAGTCCACGAAAAGTTCCATTGCTGACGAAGAAGCATGTTGCGGTGTGCCTACAGTTTGCCAATGAGCATGTCAACTGGCCAAAGGAAAAAATGGAGAAATATTTTGTGGACGGATGAAAGTAAAATAGTGCTATTTGGTGGAACAGGGTCTAGACAGTATGTCCGTCGCCCAAAAAATACTGAATATAATCCCCGGTACAAAGACCGTTAAGCACGGTGGTGCGAAAATAATGGTATGGGACAGCTTCTCGTACAGTGGGGTAGGGCCAATCCACTTGATAAAAACTACACTGGATCAAAGAGTCTAAATTTTGGAGCAAGTAATGCTGCCTTACGCCGAATGGAATATCAACAAGACAATACCCCGAAACATACTAGCAGATCTGCGAACGCATGGTTTCGGGCCAATGGGGTTGAGGTCATGGCATGGCCTGCTCCATCACCCGACCTCAATCCAATTGAAAATCTGTGGGCAGACATAAAGAAACGTGCTATAGACCATAGACTCTCCAACGTTAAAGAATTGTGGGGTACAGTTCAAGAAACATGGCGGTAAATCTCACTGAAATGATGTCGTGATCTCATCGATTCCATGCCTCGCAGATGTGAAGCAGTAATCAAAAATCGCGGGTATTCAATAAAATATTTAAAACACCACGCATTTCTTCAATCATTTTAATTTTCTAATTATTTGTTTATTTAAATTATGGAGGTATGTGAAACACTCCTGTTATTTTGAACAGTAAGTTATTAGATTGCTTTATAGAAGTATTTTTTTTTTGGTTTTACATGATTTTAATATAAGTATGAAGATGTATAGGAAGACTAAATGAACTGAATAACGAGCTGTAAAAGAAGTACAGAATAAAATTCAAGTTATAGTTTAGTTATAGAACTTTTTGTTTTTTTTGTTAAAGTCACTCCTATTATTTTGAACACAACTGTACATAGGGTATTAGATAAGGTATTGGATAAATCAATTCATTCATTAAAATTAAAATTCATTATTAATTTGATTACGGCACTATTTACAAAATGCATTACATAGATTCGTGCATATATGAAGCTCTATGTTTACAAACACAAAGCAATGCTATCAGTTAATAAATTTAATCAGGAATATTCGCTCGAACCAATGATTATTCCTACAAAAATATATCAAAAGGCTCCCTTTTATATGGGTTGCAATTTGTATAACACTCTGTCATACACAATTAAAAGTTGTGCCAATATAAATCTATTTAAGAAGCATATTAAGTGGTACTTGTTTTAAGATAATCTTATATTTGACTGTTTCCACCTTTAATCATATTTTTCGGTTATTATCCCATCAATATGATATTTTGCTCAAAAAACATAAAAACTTAAAACCGCTTGATAATAGTTATGAACTATTTTATGATTAATCTTATATTTCTCAGGGAATTAGTCAAATATTTTTCTTTGGAAATAAAAGAAACGAGGTTTTATAAATCATTTGTTTTCGATGCATTATAAACTCCACGTTTCTTGTTTATGCTTAACGTGCACACTACGTGCTTTGGTCAATTATATGCAATAACACGAAATAAGGGAACTGATTACTAAAACACATCATCTTAGACTCTATGTGACAAAACAGCAGTTTCCTGACGATGTTACATACTAATATGTAACATGTACATCACATTGTTATATATATATATATATATGAGTCCCACACTGTATATATATATATATATATATATATATATATATATGAATATGTATATACATGGGAACAAACACAATGTGCCATATCATCACTTTTCAAAACAAGGTCAGTACCTATCATCGTTTATAGTTCTTTTCCAAGTTAAACGCACTCATTTTGAAGATTTACCCACCACATTTAGAGAAAGAGAGAGAGAGAGAGAGAAAGAGAGAGATAGAGAGAGAGAGACTGTATGTATGCATGCGTGTAGATAGAGCCTTGCTTTGCTTATTTGTGTTTGGTGAAAATTCTTCGCCTTGGGGTGAGGTGAGGATCTTTAACGTAATTTTACGACGGGCATAAATATCATTGTGTACATGTTAAATGTGTTTGCTTTAGATTAGTGTTGGAGCAGCAAAAAGGAAATAAGAATAAACAAGTTATGTTTAAAAAAAAAATACATATGCTGGTTTCAAAAACTTTAGAAACATTTAGGGAATATGAATGGGTAAGTTGTAGAGGGGTTGGTGTCACACATATTTCCTACACCTAGTTAAATTTTGATGTAACGTACCCGGTACGGTATGAATAAGTTCCCAGAGTGTTTACATATATCGTCTCAAACAGCGCCATGCATCGAATATTTTCCTTTGTATATGACGGTTTATATATATAAAAAAAGTTCTGGATTTCGTCCAATTGTATTATATTAAATTAAAATATATATGTATATGTATTTATATACAGGCGAAATACTTTTGTGTTAGTAGCTTGTTAGATCTCAAGGCTAGTACAATCGTCTAAGATCATTACCGCAAAATAAAATAAATTCCCTAATTCTGCTAAACAGCTAGAACTAAGGAATAATATCGGAAAATGTGATATGTACACGTATGTATCAGCGTTTCACTGTGGAAAACACTAAAGGGGATAAATAGATAAAACTCCAAGGCTGCCATTAGTCTTAAATTAAACTCTATACATAATGTGAATTATAAAGATATAATAGCTGTGAGTAAACAAAATTGTTAGGTTTGTTTATTAATATACGCCAGCACTTTAACAATTCCATTATCGTTTACTATTTAATAAATAAATAATAACTGTTTATGCAATATTTGAATAAGGATTTTTATTATTGTAATGTTATTTGCTATAATTGTGGAATAGATGGGCCATAAAAAATGGTTAGGGTAAATGTTTTTAGTGACGTTATTTTATTATTAAAAATTAACATTTGAGGCTACCTAATTTGGCCAAAGTTTCGTATATGTTGCGCTTCCGTTGTCGTCCAATTTCTATGCTCCAGAATTTCATTTCATTTTATTGTTCAACAGATTACCAGCAGGACAAAAATATTGACAAAGTGAGTACATACAAAAAAAGAAAGAGAATACAAAAGATATTTAAATTAATAGAAGTTATAATAGGTCATTAATATTATTACGAAAAATATCTTCATAGTGCAGATCAGCGGAGCGGTACATCGTCACTAGTGGCGAGGCTAGCAGCAAGTTGGTCCTAAAACAGGGTAGAGCAAAGGAGGAAGAGGAACGAGAGGAAGCCCCAGGAATGCGGAAATCCAAAGAGGCAAGAAGAAAAGGGCTATCGATGACTCCGTGAGCTAACTTCCAAATAAAGCGCGCACCATGGCATTC